>JANHFF010001659.1:160000-179956 GCA_024542945.1 allo-octoploid hybrid of Carassius auratus x Cyprinus carpio | reverse complement strand
CGATGCCGGGGCAGAGACGTCAGGAGGAAGGTGTGCAGGCGCACGGCCAGCAGGAACTTCAGCCCACATTCATCCAGCGTCTCTCCACCTGAGGGAAGATTCATCACAGCATAACTAGGGCTGTAAATCAATTATACAATGTGGCGATTAATTGATCTAATCACTATTAATCATACATCAAATGCGGCTGAGAAATTACCCACAAAAGATCATTTAAACCCATTATTGTGTTACAGGAGAAAAGCTTAAAAGATTTTACATAAAGTAGCTTTAGAAAGAAATTTCCTTTTAACCCTAACCCTAACCTTTTATCTGTTTTTTTTTTTTCATTTTCTTTTTAATTTCTGGGTGAACTAACCCTTGAATTTTTTTTTATTATTATTAATGTGTGAAAATTATTTTTTTTTTTCACTCTAACACTCCGAATAAGAAACTTAAACTTCCAGTAAAATAAAGTGCCCTATTATGGATTTTTAAAAATGCCCTTCCATGCAGTGTGTAACACAGCTCTAAGTGAATGAAAACATCTTGCAAAGTTTTAAGTCTGAAAGTGCACCGTGTATAAAGTTATTGTCTCTCAAACAAAAGAGTCGACTCTGAATCACTGAACCGAGTCGTTTTTAAAATGAATCCCAAGCTGTTGCATGTTGACATGAAACATTAGCATATTGCCCATGCACTTGTTGGTCTTTTCACATTGGTCTGAATGTAATGCTAATTCATTCTTTGCCACTAGGTGCCGCTTTTGGAGGCAAAAATACAGCAACAGCAAAATATAGAAATAACTGACTTAAAAACTATTTTTAGCTGCTGAAAATACTAGTGTTCTAATGTTTTTGGTGCATTCTATCATGACACAAATGATGTCCCTACAAATAAAAACTGCAACTACATCAGTGAAAGATACTGACCTTGGCCTTTCCCTTGGCTTTCTCCGAAGTCGGTGCTGGTGGAAGCGATGGTGTCGGCCAGAGCCATCAGAGACATCTGCTCCATCCGCGTTCAGGCCGGCAGGCTGGAGTGAAGCAGGTGTCCAGATAAACACCTGTGCATGTTCGGAGCCGAAGAACGTAGGGCTGTACTTGACAGATCAATGACTTAGCGTTTGCATCCTCCTCTTCTCCATCGAAAGGAGTCCATGTCATCTGTACTGAGGCCGGAGGTCTGGAAGAGCTCGTCGTAAGTGTCGCTCTGGCCGGGAGCGCTCACGCTCTCCGATCGTTCTTTGGCACTAGAGACCGTCTCCTCGTCGGCGGCTAACAGTGCGTGCAGAGGCAGCGGCGGGATGGAGTCGATCTCGGTGTAGTCGGAGCTCTCAGCTTTGCTGAACATCTTCGGGTCTCTGGCGGTGCTTCCGCTGGCGCTGATGGTGAGCGAGCGCAGACGCCCGCTCCTGGTTAATCGCAGTGTCCTTCATAGACACGATCTCCCCAGCAATGCACTTCACCAGATGGGACAGGATGGCTTTGGCCCGGCGCACCTTCCCGAGGTCCATGAGCTCCAGCAGCTGCACTGGATGATACTGGGGCAGAGTAGGAACAGGTTTATACGCCGCCTCAAACAACCCAGAATCCTCCATCTCCGCCGGGAGGTCGTACACGGTTTCTCTTTCCACTGAGTTCTGTGCCAAACTAGTCATGGATCTGGTGAGGGTCTTTTAGAAGGAAGTCCCTCGATCTTCACCACTGAGTTAAGCGACGTCACGCTACCAGTGCGTGACAGTTTGACGGGAGCCGGCGGCTGCCACTGGGAGTAGACGTGCATCTCGCAGTCCATCCCGACTACTAAGATGCCATCTCGCACCCAAGACAGAGACACAGGGATGGGTAGAGAACCCTCAACGGACGACACCAGATCCACCACTCGGAGGAGCACTAATCGAGAGCAGCTGCGCTCCTTACTGCCATCAGACAGACCCAGATCTGGAGGCTTTCCAGAAAGCATCCCGTACATGTGAAGTTTGGATCCCAGACCCACGGTTAATATATGAGAACCATCTTCTCTGGAAACCCAGTCTAAGTGGACCTGCCTCTTACTGCCGACGACTGAACAACCGTTACTCAAGCAGTCGTTAGCGCTTCGGGCTGTCGGAGCTACAGACTTTAAGCGTCTGCTCCAGAATCCACTGGGAGCCTCCGGTGGAGTCGCACTGGAAGATGCTGACGTGCATGATGGGTTCGTGGCTCCGGTGCGCGACCGCGACTCTGCTGGTGTGACAGCAGCTGAGACCCATGAGCTGACCGGACACACTCAGAGCGCTGCTGCTGGCCTCGCCCTCCTCCACAAGCAAAGGCCACTCCTCCCAGACGTATGACGGGTCAGCAGAGCCATCGGGGTCAGAGACGGCGCTGCACCTCCAGAACCGGACGGATCCGTCTGAGCAGGACGTGGCCAGCAGATACGGAGAGCGTCCGGCCGGCTGCAGAGACGAGGCGCTCAAATGACCTGCAACGCAAGTGTGATGTTTGTTAGGATTGGGCGATATGGGCTTAAAAATATATCACGTAATTTCTGCTATTTATTGCGATAACGATGTCGATAATTCAGGGAATACTGTTTTCTTTAGAGAAAAGTATTCTCCTTCCTATTTTTACCCTAAATAGGGTGTTGTGAGCATTACTGAGCACACACATGTGACGTGATTACTGTTTAGTTCATACTGGAAGCCAGAGGGCGCTCTTGCTCTTGTATTCTTCAAGCAATCTTGGGTATTTTTATTTATATTTACAATGCAATGCTAATCGACTTATATACCGTATAATATTTATCGTCTGTATAAAATGATGACACTCACTCAATGTTTCGGTTACTTTACATTTTTGGCAAACGTTACAATGTAACATAATACAGACGTGATATTTAATACTGCTGTGGAAATGATCAAGTTTTGGGGTTATTCTTGTTATAGTAATTTGTTAATGTTTTTACACTTTTAAATTTTATTTCATGTCAGATGAAGACTGAGTAGTCACCTCACCGTACCTGGTTTTTGAAAGAGTGTATTAATTGTGTTCATACAGCATATATTTCACTCATTGTTATACAGAAGTTCCTCGCATAATTTGCGCAAAGCGTTGTGAAGCGTTTTTAAAAGGTGGATAAATAAAGGCCATAATGGGAATAATCAGAACATCACGCATTATCTAATCATCAAAGGCACACAGAGGTGGTCACCTGCAGCAGGTGATACACGCATGACTTCAACGCCCTGCGGCAGATCCAGCTCCTGGCTGAAGACTTTAGTGTTGGTCAGAGCGAGGCGGCAGGCGCTCTGGAGGTTAGACGTCTTCAGCTTGGGTCTCGGGGTTTGTGGTGAGCCGACCGTCTCAAAGTTAAACTGTGAGCTGTTCACGGGTGATGGAGACACACTCTCTCTGTCTGGAGTTTGAGTTTGCTCTGAAAGAACGACACAAAACTGCAGTTCAGTTGACAGAAACATCAATCAGTTGCTCCGTCTTTCCTTTATGGGTGACATTATAATTAGTGGTTGACTGACATGGATTTTTTGATGGCCAGTGCAGATGCCAATATAAAGCCGATATATATATGTAAAGATAGTAAAAACACATGCATAACAACAATTAGTATTTATTTTGCATAATATTATATTTTTAAAAATTTTAACTTCAATAAAAAAAAAAAACTGCAAAATAAAAAGATTTATTTAAATTGCAATTTTTTGATTCTGCAATTCACACAGTATTTTTCACAAATAAAGAAATTGTTAAAAATATGAATAAAAACACTGTAACTAACAGTGAGTGTGTTCAGTAATCTGGTAAATTGTGTGCGCTGTCAAAATAAAAGTCTAATTTTCCAAGTATCGCCAAAACAGAAAAAAAAAATCACTGACCGATATATCGGTTGACCACTAATTATAATCATTAAAGCAGTGCTCATGGTGTTATTAAGGCTTTGTTTGCATTCATGTCTGACTCCAATCTGGCACTTTTCACAGTCCAGTCAAGCGTGAGTCACATTAAACACCATCAGTGTCGGGGAGTAGCTAGTTACATGTGACGGCGTTACATAATTTAATTACAAAATAAATGTAACTGTAATCAGTTATAGTTACTAAGAAAAAATGTGTAATTAAATTACATTTGAATATTTACACACATCGCCATTCAGATTTAATTCATTTCTTTCCCAAATTGCACCGACTACTCTAAAATATGAGACGTACGGCTCTATGATTTCACGATGTGGAAAGATTCAGTCATAAAAACGAACTCCTATAACACAGAATGTCACAGAATATGTCATATTTTGGATGAATAGATCAAAAGTAAGTCAGTACACTTGAATCAAAACTTGATATGGACTAGAGTCTGTGTATAGAAAAAGAAAAAAAGATGAAGCCCATGCATCACTTTCAGGCACATTCATTCTCCTGTGAAACATTTTTGACTGTTGACGTTAATAACCTTTTTTAATATCTGCATTGAACTTTAAGTCTCAAAGTAAAAGGCAGCAATAAAGTCTGATTTTGGTGGATGTGTTCTAATTTTATCATCTTAATTATGAAATCTGACAGTAATCTGTGTTGAGGACTACTGTAAGGTTAACCCCTGCATGTCTGAAAATGACTAACAGTTGAAAACATTCCTTAGAAATTTAGAAAAGTATTCAAAAGTACTCAAAAGTAATCAGTTACATTACTTTAATAAAGTAATTGACAAAGTTACACTACTTATTACATTTTAAGTAGGGTAATTTGTAATCTGTAACCTGTTACATTTCCATTTATACCATAAGATCCATTACAAACCCATAACGACGGGAACCGCGTCCAGCTGCAGGTGCCACATGTGCAGGAGCGACCTGCCGCTCGGAGTGATCTCCACCACCACCAGGAAGAAGCAAGCGGAGAAGTGCGTCCGGCTGGGAACTGAACGGAGGACAAGCATTCATGACACCGCACAGAAACACAACGAACGCTGAGAGAGAGAGAGAGAGAGAGAGAGAGAATGACTTCGTACCAGAATCCTGCAGGCAGTCGTCTACTTTCTCGCTTCCCAAGATCAGGTCCTCCTCGAACACGTGCAGCAGCTGCGTCTCTTTCCCCTGCTGAACAAACAGAGAGAGAGACGTGAGAAATAACATGATGCTCTTGTGTTAGATCATCCCATTATTCTGTAGTGGATCTTATACGTACAAAGTCTGTGATGGCATCAAGCTCAATGATGCAGCCTGGTCTGGCCGTCGACTGCTGGCTGATGATGTTAAACACCTCTCCAACATATTTCTGGGAACAAACACATGACAGATAAGCAGGACTCTGCTGTTTGATATACTGATATAACAGCCAGCTCCATTCTTACGGAGATGTCGGGGTTGGAGAGTTCACTCAGCAGTTTCTTGGCCTCGATGATGGCCTGATAGAGTCGGAGCGAGTGTCCGTCACTGGCGATGAAGCAGGCACTGGGTGAGTTCCCATACACACCTTTGGAAAGGAAATGAAATATGAATAGACCAACAGTATCATCCAATCAGCTGCAAGCTGAGGAATAGACATGCGTCACACGCGAGGCTTCACCAGTTAAAGTTTTAAAGATGCATATTAAATATTCATGAGCTGAATACACATCTATGAATATTTCCATGCAGCAGAGACTCGGTTTGAACAGGGATGCTTTCCTGTAAATGTTTTCCACTCGCTCATTAAAAATCTCTGAAAATATCACAAATAATCTGCACACAGAGTGCTTTCTCCTGTACTGTACTCTTGCTTTCTATTTTTAACGTAAGACTGTCAGACTGAGCTGATCTAAACTCAAAAGGTTTCCCAGGGTTCGTACAGATAACGCAAAATAAAATTCCAGGACTTTTCAAGCACTACTTTTTTTGGTTTTCCACGACTGAAATCAGAGATCACGACTGTCAAACAATATCGTTATTATCTTTCAAATTCCAATAAATAAACGAATAAAACAAAATTGTACAAATAAAGCGCAGCACATTCAAAGCATGCAAAGACTGTGGCAACTTTAACATCTGAAAGGATACTATGGCAAAGTTATCGCCTTCCTTTTTCAAACTGATATTTTCATGAATATATGGTTGACCTGAAGAATGAAAGCTATATCATACACTTGGAAAATTATGAGCTATATCACGCTCATAGACACTAGGGGTGTGACTATATGACAATACTCTTAGCTCTGTTGTTTTACACTACCACTGAGAAATTTTAACCAAAGTATGTTATAGACTTTTCATTAAGACACTAAAGAGTCATGTCATCTTGTGGAAAATGGGCATCTGATGACCCCTTTAAGCACCTCGTATGAACCCTGGGGCCAGTTGTCTAAAACCTTTAATCTGGATCAGAATGACCTGGATTTGGAAATCCCATGTTTTGTGATCCAGGATCAGGATCTTACTTTTGTGCCGGTTTTTCAAAGCAAAATTGGATTGGATCACCCTGATCTAGATACACACTTTTTTACAAATCTGGATTACTAGTGCTCTACGGAGCCCCTAAAGGGACACAATGATGGAAAATAAAAATGAGATGGGGGGGTGCCAATGTTCTGTATTGCGTTTACACACAGAACTACTTCTGACTGGTCCAGCTCTGATGATTGTGCCAATGTAGTTTACGATCAGTGATTAAAAAAGGAAAACTTTAAATTAAATATAATATTTCTGTTTGGGGATTTGAGGATATATTACAAATGTTACAAATGTTGCATTTTTTGGACCAGTTTTAAAGTTGAGGATTTAATCCAGATTAAAACCCAGATTGGTTTTTGTTATCTAATCCGAATTCTTTTCTGTTGAACAACCCATTTCAAGACTTGATCCAATCCGATGGCCAAAATCTGATCAGATTACATTTGAACAACTGGCCCCTGGTTTCCACAGTGAGTTTATCTTCTATGTCAGAATCTAAGGAACGTAAGGAAGGGTCCTCACCGAGGCAGTTGCTGGGGATGAGCGTGGGCAGCCAGGCCACGTTAGAGAAGGCAGAGGCGTGTAGAGAGTTGATCCTGGCCAGCTCCGACACGCCCCCCGAGAACGACAGCGGCCCGACCGGATCCACCCGCCACAGGATCAGCTCACTGTAGACGGCGCTGGGGTCCTGCGAGACTCTGCTCCTGCGGGCCGGGGCGGTCAGGGCGGCGGCGGGCGTCCTCAGGGCGTTGTGGTGCGAGGTGGTGAGCAGCAGCGGCAGCAGAGAGTGGCAGGCCAGATCGTTGAGGTGGAAGCGATGACCGCAGTAGCGTGACTTGTGAGAGATGCTGAGCACCGCGGAGAAGGCCGAGTCCTCGGCGAAGCTGACGGCCCACTGGTTGAGCGAGCCGTCGGCGTGTTTGGAGATCATCAGGACGCTGGGGGTGAAGATGCTGAGACGCAGGCTGCCGGAGGAGGGTTTGTTCTGGCTCTGTCCGATCAGAGCGGAGGAGGACGAGTGCGGCAGGCCCGCGGGACGCTGACGGCCGTGCTGGATGGCCAGGTCTACGTTTCTGTTGCAGGCGTACATGACCACGCTGCGGCTGAGAGAGTTAGCATCGCCGGTGGGGAAGGCCACAGGAATCCTGGACACGAAGGAAACCTGGGAACAGAAAGAACTCTTCAGAAATGAAAGATCAGTAGGGCTGCCTTCGATTTGTCTGGTCGACATGTAGCCGCTCATTTGAAGCATTAGTCGACTAATTGCATGTTTTTTAATATCCCCTTTAAATCATAATAATGCAGCTTAAATTAGCCTAATAAGCACTCAAGCGCAGGCATAAAGCTTGCCACAGCATAGCGGCAGAAGTAATGATCATGAATGTGTCAGGGAGAAACAGAAAGGAGCATACCAGCAAACTCACAAGAGGTCAAAAAAGTGACATAATTAGGAATATGACCCTTGTAGGGGGGTGTGGGGGCATCCCTCCCCAGAAGAAAATATTTGAGAATTTAACATGTAAATAAAGCGTTCTGGTGCACTCTGACAACAAAATAAAGGAAAAAGACAGCATATGCTTAAAGTAAAAAAAGCACATTTATACCACAAACTTTCTGGACAGTGCAACTCTGTTGTGATCAGTGTTCATACTTCTCTTTGTCACATCAAATTACAGCACTGAATAACACATTTCTATGGACAAAAATGCATCTAAAAATAGAATGAGCTCCTGCAGGAAAAGTATGTGATCCAGGCTGCCCAAAACATGAGAAATCTTTATTCTAAGCTTCAAGCTGATGCATCAGTGTAATGCCTTGCCTGTCAGTCGCTTTGACAGATACGTGTGTGCGTCCTCAGTGCAAAAAACCTTCAGTTAACGGTCATATTCTTATCTGTAAATGTCACAAATTCACCCAAGCCTTTCCATTTTTGCATAAAGGCCCATCCTGACAGTCTGCGTTAAGCTGAAATCTTTACTGAAAGAGCGCTGACGCGGCAAGCACGCGTTAAACAGACGCAACACAGAGAGACGAGGGAGACACTATTCAGCGCAAAAACATTCACTGTGCTGAAATATCTGTTGCTGAACATTACATTTATGTTTAAAAGTCAACATGCGGTGCGAGTACTTTATAAGAGTACTAGAAACTGAAGGGACAGCAGCGTGTAACTGTCTGAATATAAATGTCAGACACTTTTACAGGATAAAAGAATGACTGACTGATCAAAGTGTTCCTGCAGAACATTACTGTGATTTTATTCATCTTCATTATCTTTATTATTTTAATTTTTGATCTAGAGATTTAAACTATATCGCCTACAGTGATTAACAAATTTATTAAAACAGATGTATGTAAGGTTCTTAACCAGTTTTGTAAGGTTTGTGCCACTGCTGCTCTTAACATACAGTACTGGTAATCACCAAAATCATTGTTTAGCTTTCTGTATTGGTTACTCCTCCAATATATCTTTAGTTACAGTAGTAGGCTATTTCTAATGCTTTAACATAATTATTGCTGTTATCTATGAAAGAAAGGCAGAAAAAATGGTCAAGTGCTTTATGTTTTTTTTTATTCAGATATACAATTAGTCAAAAAGTACATAATGCCAGCAAGCTGTTATCAAAGGCAAAGGAGGCCATTTCTGTTATTATGTGAATAAATACTATTTAGTTGTTTCGGTTTGTTATTTGCCCAATATAAATTTTTAGATTTACCTTTTTTTTGACAGATATATAAAATATTTGTGTTTTCTCTATCTCTAAATTGTTAAGCACGGTCTGTTTTCATAGCTTTCAGGTGCACGTTTGTTTGAAGGACATTGGGCTGAATGTGGAATAGTGTGTTTTTGTCAATAAAATTAAAATAAAGAAAATTGTGTGTGTGTGTGGGGGGGGGGGGTATCCGATTAATCGAAAAAATAATCGGCCAAGTAATCGATTATCAAAACAATCGTTAGTTTCAGCCCTAGCTGATTCATTCAGAAACGAGGCAAGTGACTTGTCTTTATGAATGAGTTACTGAATCATTCGTTCACAAACGTGGATTCATTCAGTATTGAAATAGTGTTTATGCATTTACATTTAGTCATTTAGCAGATTGCATATGTGAGCCGTGCTGGCACAATGAGTGTGAATGTGCATGGTCTAAATTTGAGCTACAGGCAAAAAACATAAATAAAGAAAAAATAACATTTCAGTTTTGGTCAGATTTGAGGTTTTCACAAAAATGAGTTCATTAAGCCCTCTTCTAGCGATCCCAATGCTTTAAATAGTAATTAAACCTCTAAAATCATCTTTATTTGTATGTTTTCTGAGAGGAGTACCTGCTTCTCAAGTTGTAGGTCTATTGTTGTAAAGCACTTCATTCCAGCTTTGTGAATATTCATATTGAATTCTCAATCACATGAGTCCAAACCCATGAAATATGATTTTCAAACCCATGCTGATGAAAACAAAACAATCGCGCTGACTGACATTTACAAAGCGCATGCATAAGACACGCAGTCTCTCTATAAAGTACATTATTGTGAAATATGTCTTGGTGAGATTCACACAAACATCATCTGTTATGTCTTACATGAACGTTTAGTTAACAGTTCTGATGATCAAATCTGATGTGCAGCGTTATATCAGATCCATGCATTACAGCAGGTCCTAATATAGATCTGTCTCAGTGTTAATCACACATTAAAAGAAAAGACTCTTGATTAAACTACTGTTTATTTACATCTTTGTTATTTTTAATAAATAAGATAAAATAAAAAAATAGCAATACTGTGATTAATAATACAGTAATTATTATTAAGAAAAGAACTGGGGGAAAATATGCAACGTTGCTAAGGGATTTTGCTTCGGGATCCTTAACTCTATTTCTCTCAAAATGAACTCTGCTGATTCCATCGCATTAAAACGGCTGCAGCTCAATCATTTTTAGTGTCCGATTTCAACAAGTCACACATGAGTTTGAAGCTATTTTAATGGAGAAACTCAAATAAAAATACTAATTTTGAAAATGTGCTCGTTCCGACTCATTTTGCCAGCATATATGCAGATTGCATGCGGTTGCTAGGGAGAAATGTGTGGTTACAGCATGTTCTGAGTTGTTTCTAGACATAATGTGAGGAATCGCTCATGTCTGCAACACAAACTCTCCCAGGACCTGCGTCTGTACCTGTGCCTGTCGGAACATGCCGGGCTGGTATTCGTCCAGCCAGTCGACGTGCCACACCAGCAGCGAGCCGTCCATCGGGTGGATGCTGAACAGCATGTCTGCTGCTCTGTTCCAGTCGCCCAGCAGCACATCCACCTGATGATCCACCAGAGCCGCAGCATCAGCACCGCTCCCCTCCTCATCAGCATCTGCTCAGAACAGAAAGAGCTCAGCTTCATATGATCCTCACATGCTGTTCACACAGGCCTATGACTGTGGAAAGGCCATCAATAAAACTGCAAACACACAGACAGTGACTTATTTTTTAAGTAGAACAGCAAAGAAGATTTTTAGCTGAAACTGTGCTCCTTGGTGATTCACATAATACAAGTCAATGGTTACCGGCACTTTGAGAATAAAAAAAAAATTATACCACTGATCATAATATCCTACTTTCCCGGTTGGAACATGTTGTTGGCATTAAGGGTACAGCTTTGGAGTGGTTCAGGTCCTATCTAACAGACAGGACTTTTTCTGTCCGCCTTTGTGTCCTCATTAGCTCCCCTTCCATTTGGAGTCCCTCAAGGCTCTATCCTTGGCCCTATGCTGTTTTCCCTGTTTATGCTCCCATTAGGGTCTATTCTCCGGAAATATAATTATTATCCTTTATTTTACCAGGAATTATCCCATTGAGATATAAATCTCTTCTACCAGGGAGTCCTGGCCAAAATGCAGCACAGAAAGTTTCACATACAGATTAGACACACATAAAACAAAAAATGATAAAAATATCATCCAACATCATATTTAAAAAAAATTACATAAAATATTCACATAATATTTCGTTTCACTGTTATGTTATTTGGTCCAAATTGTCTCTAACAAGGTCTCTAACATTGATCTGGGCCCTTTGCTTCCACGTGTTAAATCCACTGTTAAAAACCAGGGTGTAATATTGGATATGGAGACACCAGCAGAGACACCAGTAGCATTATTGGAAACAATTTTTCATTAATAACAGGCTACTTAGTAAAAAATTGCCATTAAACACATATTTAAAATATACTTTCTTTATTGTTTCTACATAAATTTGGAGGTTCAATGTGAAATTATGACAATATAAATATATAAATATGCAATTAAATATGATTAATTACAGGAAAATGTGTGCTAATTTTTTTTTTTTAATTGACTGACAGACAGCACTCTGTTAACCTTTTACATTTATATATATATATCTCTGTAATGTACAATACTATGTACAGTACCTTATTGTTGTTTGTTTTACGACCCTTTATGTACAGCACTTTGGTCAACCACTCTTGTTTTTAAATCTGCTCTAGAAATAAACTAAACTTGAAAAAAAAAAGCATATCAGGCAAAACACACACGGCTCCTGACGATACATATTGAGGTCTTATGAAGTGAAACAATCAGTCTGTGCAAGAAACTGAACATTGTTACCGGTGATCCAGAGCCTCAGACAAAGCTTCCGGAGTGATGTTCAGTTCACAAACGAATCATTATTTTGAATTGGCTCTTTTTAGTGAACTAGTTGAACCAGTTCATCAGATCGTCTGAATCAGCACAGATCTACAAGTCCCTCGATCAGAACTCACTTCCAGACGCCTGACAGTCACTGCGACTGGAAACGAGCTGAAATATCAGCGTATCTGACCCTGTGATGAATGAACTGATTCAGCTCCAGTTCCTCCAGCAGTCACTGAACCAGGAAACAGTTCGACTCGGACCGAAGACGATGAGCCGCTGCTATGAGCACGTGTGGACCGAGAGCTTGACGCTTTTATGGTTTCTCACGGTTTATGTGAAAAGCTGAGCTGATGAAGACTAGTTTAAACTATAAAACATCCACGTTTCACATTATCATTGAATCATTTATTAATTAATATTAATTAATTCTGCTTTATTCTTTTTTCTTTCTTCCTTTCTATTCTGTTTTCTTTTTATTTATTATATAATTAAAAATTAAAAACCTTGCTGCGAGTACTGCATTAGGCTAACTGAGACAGCACTTGTGTATCATTGCTCTTTTGTTAGTTTTGATTGCTTCTATTGTCCTCATTTGTAAGTCACTTTGGATAAAAGCATCTGCTAAAGGACTGCCTCATCTTGGTTCACATCCTGCTCTGTACGCTCTCATTAGTGTCTCTCTCACATAACGTAAATCAGTCCTGTCCTCTGATATATATCTCAGATGATGCAGACGGTACCGTAGCGCTCCGTGGGTCCGTTCTGCTCGCCGCTGCCCCTCAGCTGCTGTAGAAACACCTCCATGCTCAGCGTCAGGTGCAGCTCTTTGTTGTTGAGCCAGTGAACGGTGAACGGGCCGCCCGGTTCCTCCTCATCAGAGCCGTTCATTGACGAGATGGAGGGCAGCAGAGGGATGTCTGCACACAAACATCACATTCACACTCACATTATCTGTCTTCAGACAAAGGTCACTGCTTCCTGCATGTATTTTGACAGCAGGTTTGGGGAGCTACAGAGAGATGAGATATCAGAGCAACAGCATTTACATATTTATGCATTTAATAAAAATACCCTGCTATTGTACTTTTAGTACACTAAACTGGCATGCTTAAAGTCTGCTAAATTAGAGCAACTAATTTTGTACTTAATGCACTTTAATTGTGCTAAAGTGCAACTATTGCAATTATACTTCAGGTACACTCTAGCATTTAAAGACTGATATTATTCAAAGATCATACAACAGTGACATTAAAACACATGTTAGGCTTAATATTAAGATTCACATAAGTAGTGCACAAGTTTCATTATAATTTTTATATTAGTAAGCATCAAGCAGGCATGTCAGTATATTACCAGATTTGAACTATACCTGGTATGAAATAAATGTATTTTAATTAGGGCTGTCAAATGATTAATCACGATTAATCACATCCAAAATAAAAGTTTTGTTTACATAATATATGTATGTGTACAGGGTATATTTATTATGTATATATAAATACACACACATAAATTATATATTTAGAAAATATTTACATGTATATACATTTATATATTTATATTCTTATATTTTATATTATATATAAATATATTTAATATATAAACATAACATATTCTTCTTAAATATATACATGCATGTGTGTGTATTTATATATACATAATAAATATACACAGTATACACACATATATTATGTAAACAAAACTTTTATTTTGGATGTGATTAATCGTGATTAATCATTTGACAGCCCTAATTTTAAATATTTTACTTTTTTACTAGGAATTCATTAATTATTAGCTATTTATCAACTCATGAACCCCAGTTCTGTAAACCAAGCACTGCTGTGTACACAAAGATAACTGAGCTCAACTGAGTGTTCATCTCTGTGTTTATCCTGCACACAGGTCCTCCTCATGAGTTTTTGGGTCATGTCTGTGTCACATGTGAAGGCTGGAGGTCTGGTGTGTGTTACCTGTGGCTGGGTTGATGCTGGCGGCGATGTGGAAGTGGCACAGTGCGTTGGCGTGCAGGATGTTGGTGCGGTGGGCGTTGTGTTTGTTCTGCTGCTGGGGCAGAGGACCGCTGTAGGAGAGCTGAGATAAACAGCGCACCTCCTCTCTCCACGACGGCTTCTGCTGGGAACACAAAGCAGACGCTGCTGTATTCTTTCATTAGTGAACACTAGACTAAACTAAATTCAGATTCTGCACTTAAATATTATCAACATTCAATTATATTCAAATTTAAAAGTCAATTTCAGTTAGGGGAAAAAAAAGCTTTTGGCTTCTCTCCTGAGGACACAAGAAGGTGCATCGAGCAAAATACTGCTAATACACATTTATTAAAGCAATAAATTAACATGACTATCTTGTACAGTAAATGCATCTTGAGTCAAGAATGTTTAGATATTACAGTATACTAGAAAACAAGACAAGAACACTGAGTAAGATAAGTTTTTGAATCATTTTTCCGCCTCACCTCCAGCGGGTTCTGGTTCTGGTTCTGGTTCTGGTTCTGCGCTCGGGTGTTGCTGGAGCTCTTCTTCATGCTGTTATTCTTCATCCCGTTGTTGCTGCAGTGATTTTGTCTGAGTCCAGACAGCAGACAGTCGCTGGGCAGCAGTGTTTCGGCCCACAGGCGACACACACTGTCCTTGCAGCAGGTCAGCAGCACGTTACACACGGCGCCTCTGGAAGTAGAAGTATCTTCTTATTTAAAGCCATGTCAGCATCTTAGGCTATTTTCATGGCAAAAACAATAAGTAGTCTATATAAATACAAACAAACAAGTTATATTACACAAGTTTTTTACATTAATATGATAAAAATTCTACTAAATAAATCTTTAAGTGAGTTTACTTCATAAAAAGGTTTTTGGCATACATTAAAAGCGGGACAGTCCATTAAAATTTGATGCAATCTAGGAAAATTTACCTATTATAGGTTTAACATATAAAAGCTTGGTTCAAGCCAGTTTTCCAAAGCAGTTTTTATTTTGTCCATAGCTTGAACTTGAGCTTGAATGTTATAGAATAATAATTTAACGAAACCCAATTTTGACCAAAACAAACTGATATTCGACCCATTTTTTTTTTTTTTTTCCTGAAAACATTCCAGAGCGACATCCGACGGGTTTTTCTAGATCTCATCACAAATATGTTTGCAGAACAAGCACTGATTAGGGTCTTCACCTTTAAGCAAAAATACACGAGTCAGTCTTGTATGACATCTGCTAAAAAGCTTGATCAAATCTAGTTTTACAAGAGATTAAAAAGCAGTTTGAAATTTCCGGCGGCGCCTCTGGAAGAGCGGGACAGAGCGGTCAGCACACATGTACTCACCTGAGCATGTATTTGCTGGTCTTCCTCCAGGAGAAGCCGGTGACGGAGCGAGGGTGAGCCAGGTAAATGAAGGAGAAGTCGATCTCGGCTCCGGAGCGCAGGTCGAGCGACGTGAAGAGTTTAGTGACGTCCGCTTGCCATTTACTGGTGCTGTACCACACCTTCACCAGACAGTCGTCCTGCAACCACACAAGCCTTCAATAATTCTGCATTCAAGTCACGTCAGAAAGACCGTATTCAGGAGCTGAGTGAACATGTTTCAGTGGGAAACTCAGAACTTTTTTTAAGCCCTGAGCTTCCAAGTTGTGTTAGTGAGAAAACATTGGAGAAGCAATAGATGCAGTGTCTGTACCGATGGTAAATTTGCTGATTTATTTTATCATTTACCATCAGCATCAAAGACACATTTTCCTCTAAAGCCTTTGATGTTGTTTGAGATCTATAGGGATTTTATGAGCATGCATGGATGATAATGTTTTATGAGTTTATGCTTTTTTTAAACACTTAATGCCAATTCTATTTCATTCTGGTTTTTACTGTATTTCCTCTTGATTGTACAGCAAATTTAATGTGCTTTATAAATAAACTTAAACATGAATTAGATTCATGATGAGTAATATGATTTTAAATAGTCTTAAATAGTATTAAAGTGACACCTATTAGTCTTTATAATTCTTTTACATGTTAATTGGTGTAAGATTTTAAACCTTTTTTAAATTTTTTGTGTATTGTTTTTAAATATTCAGTTATTTTTGTTATAAGAAAAAAGTTATTAAACCTGTTATAATGTATTATAACAACACTATTTTTGCAACTAAATTTCAATACCGTGATAAAAGCTTTAGCAATTAATCGCAACATGAAAATTTAATGTGCATTCTTTATTCATCATTTAATACAAGCAAAGTTAAAAACTAAAACAATTAATTTTATGCAGTAAAGGTTTATCGTTACTCACTTGTGGTCCAACCAACACAACGGACTGGATTTGAAATTATATTTTCTTATGATAAACACACAGACTCTCACGTGAGCATCGTATTCGACAAGATCTTGAGTGAACAGCGACTACAATGCCGTCCTGTTTTCTAACAGCAGAATGACTTGGAATAATGTGTTATTTGTGTACAAACACAAACCTGTCCCGCGGTCGCAAAAAACTCTCCATCCGGGGAAAACTTGATGAAGTGAGTGGAAGCAGCGGACCTGTAACAACCAGAGATTTCACTCAGAACACACTTCACACACTAATTACAAATAATATTTATATGGCATTTACTTTTCTGGACACCTGGAAATTTCAGGAAAATGTAATGGTTCAATTTTAGTAATCAAAAAGCATGTCTAATTAATTGGAATCATGAAATATACTCAATTTAACAAAAATTTATTAAAGGTTTAACAAAAATTAAATTTTTAGGTACTTATGAAATCCAATTAATTTTTTTCTAAATTCTGTTTTTTTTTTTTTTTTAGTTAAAATGAATTGAAATGAATAATTAATTGAAATCATGAAATGTATACAATTTAATTACATTTTTTAAACGTTTAACAAAAATGACATTTTTAAGGCCCTATTAAATTAACGTTATTTTTCCCAAATTTTACTGTAATCTGTTTAAGTTGTGTTCAGATTTATGTATTTATTTATTTATTCTGTGCTGTCTAGGGCTGGGCGATATGGCAAAAAATTTAAATCTCAATGTTTTCAGAACGTTTGACCGATTCTCAATTTTTTTTCCAATTTTTAACTAGTCACTTTGTAAATGTGACTACAACATGATTCAAATAACTTTTTCTTTATTAACCCTCGAGTTAAAGAAAATTCTATTCCAAGCACAGCACACATGATGTAGATGTTAAACAAATCACTTGTTAAATATCTTTTCAGAAAAGATGCATGAACTACAACTACATCTTGTACAGACTTATATTATATGTTCAGAAATAACAAGGAAAATGCTTTTAAAAAATCTCAAAATCAAGTTAATTCAAATTCAAAATGACTGAAGTTATAACACCTGTAGACTATTGTTGTTAAGTTCTGTAAAAACAATGAACAGCAGCTTTCAGCCTGACGTGAAATATCAGACATACAGTAGTAGTTCTTTACAGGTGTTTTATTCTGTTGCGCTGCTTTTCCATTGTTTTTTTCTATGTAAACATGGATGTGTTTGACTGTTGCGTTCGAGTCTCTTGGAGCGTCTCATGCATGAAACAGCAGTCTAAAAACACGGCGCTCAAGTTAAAAGAAGTTCACTCCCATCTTCTTGCATGTGTTTCCTATTCCACTGCCTGCGACGCATCTTTATCAACACAAAAGTGTGTTCTGTGTGATATGAGCGCGTCACACGTGAGCAGTTAATCAGGTGCGCCGACATGCGGTTGCAGCGTTCTTTTCTCTTTGCGGTTATCATTGGCATATTGTCAAAGTGTCTAATTCTAACGTTTGGTAATATTTAGATTCCTCGATTTCTAAAAAATAAAATCGTGGCAAAACTTTACATTTAAATTAATCAATAAAATCTGAAAAATCGCCCAGCCCTAATGGTTTCTGTTTTATTTTCTCTGGATTTATGATTTATTACAACTTTATTATCAAAAATGGTGGTAATCTATTTCAGGCATAAAACACTGGAGCTGCCTCACGTGTAGGAATGTAAAGATCAACCGCGAGGCGGTTGAAAACTGATTTAAATATGTGACGATTCAAATCGTTTGAGATGCTAAACAAATCGTGATTCAGTTAGGGACAGGAGTTTATATGAGTGTATGTCTGAGGGGAACTTACTGTCTTTAGAAAAGTTTAGATGCTATTTTTTCTTTTCATCTTGCCTCTGTATGAAGCATATTAAAGTTCATAAGTGCAGCGCTGCTTTGTTTACGGTGGTAACCAAGGAAACGCTTTAAGCTCCACCTGCTGCGGTGTTCACAAGTGTTTTGTTTACGGCGGTAACCAAGGAAACACTTTAAGCTCCACCTGCTGCGGTGTTCGTAAGTGTTTTGTTTACGGCGGTAACCAAGGAAACGCTTTAAGCTCCACCTGCTGCGGTGTTCACAAGTGCTTTGTTTACGGCGGTAACCAAGGAAACGCTTTAAGCTCCACCTGCTGCGGTGTTCGTAAGTGTTTTGTTTACGGCGGTAACCAAGGAAACACTTTAAGCTCCACCTGCTGCGGTGTTCGTAAGTGTTTTGTTTACGGCGGTAACCAAGGAAACGCTTTAAGCTCCACCTGCTGCGGTGTTCACAAGTGCTTTGTTTACGGCGGTAACCAAGGAAACGCTTTAAGCTCCACCTGCTTGTTGGGCTTGTTTTAAAATTTCAATTTAGTTTTGTTATTTATGTTTACATTATGTTTACATTTATTAATTTAGCAGACGTTAAATTTATCCAAAGTGACTTACAAATGAGGACAATAGAAGCAATCAAAACTAACAAATGAGCAATGATATGCAAGTGCTATATTAGTATATTATTATAGTGTTATATTTCAATTCCACATAGAAACGTGCAGCATTTTGTCCAAGCAATAATAAAAGGACATATTTAATTTATAATTTGTCTTAAATCTTATTTTGTTAAAAAAGTTATTTGAGTGAATCGTTACATCCCTACTGACGTGTGTTCAGAGAGACTCATGAAGTGATGAGGAACACTGACTTGCACTGCCACACGCATCTCCAGGAGCGCTGAGGAGCGGCGGGTTCGGTCTCTGCGCTGGACTGAGCGTCACACCACAGCTGCAGACACGCCGAGCCCGTCAGCAGACACGACCCTGCACACAGCGTCAGAGAGAGAGGTCAGCGGCCCGTCTCACACACGACAAGCATGCGCTGATCTCACGTACCTGTGGGGTGCCACGTCAGGATGTGTGCGACCGACTGCAGGACGAACTGACCGCTCTTCTGCCAATGATAGCTCAGCTTCTGCTGAGCACAAACACACACAGCAAATCATTCACATGCATGCATTTGACAGACGCATTTTATGCATTGCATTCAAGGAATACATGTTTTCGGTTCATGCATTCGCTGGGAATCAAACCCATGACTTTCAGAACTAGGGTTGTTTGGTATCGTTTTAATTTTAGTGATTCTGCTTATAGATTCCAATTCTTAACAAAAATCAGCCGGCCACAGAAAAACTGGACTCAATTAAGAGCTGATTGTGTGCAAAATAGAGCTGCAGGATTCTGGATAAATTTAGACTTTTTTTTTTTTTTTTTTTAAGAAGGTTGTAGTTCTCACAATTCTGGAGAAAAGTATTAGACAACTAAACAAAATCTCATGGAATTTATAAATTGAATGATTCAATGATTTACATGTTTTATTACTGCATGAATCAGTGTATTTGAATGAATCTTTTGAATAAATGATTAAAAGACAAATGCATTTTTTAATGATCACCACCTAAAAAAAAAAAAAAAAAAAGATGCGCACACAGAAATTGGTAGGTGGACTTTTACAACAAGTATCTGATTCCTGACCTGATCGGATTCTGGAATTGATTTTCGATTCCCAACCCTATTCATGACCGCTTTAATAGAGTGCATTTATTCCAGAATAAAACTCACGTT
>JANHFF010001659.1:45000-155000 GCA_024542945.1 allo-octoploid hybrid of Carassius auratus x Cyprinus carpio | reverse complement strand
AGACCAATTCACTTTATTGAGGCATACTGCCCCCATCTGGTATGGAATATGGAGTATGACTTGATTTTTTTGCCAGACATTACACATGGCTCCTTTAAGCAGATGGTTCATAACGAGAACATTACTTCAATCAGCAGTTTATAAACAGACTAGTTAATCATTAAAAAACCAATCAGAAATGTTGAATTGGTCAGGTGTTCTGCTGTGTTGTGGCCCAGGTTTACCGTGAAGGGCTGGTTGTGCACGCGGCCCACAGAGAAGCAGTTGTCTCCGGGGTTGACGGCTCCTGTGAGCACCTGGTGCAGGTTCATGCTTCTGGAGTTTCAGATGAACCCCTGCAAACAGACGAGAACCAGCGCCTGAAACACAGCTATAACTCGACACATCATCTCTAATGTGGAGCAGGGAGGGCAGGACAACACATATTTTAATGTTCAGTTCCAGGAGAGTGGAAAGAAAACAAGTGTTTATTTTATTGCACTTTATCTATCTGCGTCTGAAGATTTTAATCTTTAAAGAGTTCTTTCTCTTACAAACAGCAGACTTTACGGTTTTATTTCCCTCTTGTTCATATTTCATTCTCACGGAGGTATAAGACATTCCTAAAAACATGGTGAAAATGTGTTTGTTTTCTGTCTGCTGACAGTATTTTCTGATTCATGGAGTGATAAAAAGCCTTTAGCTTTAATCTGAGAACAAGATCAAACTAGTATTATTAACCTGGATTCATCCAATATTCAGATTTATGTTCTGCAAATGATTACACAGTTAATTTGCATACTTTGCACCTGTAGTGTCTTGCCTTAAAACACAAATGTGTCCC
The DNA here is from genome assembly GCA_024542945.1 of allo-octoploid hybrid of Carassius auratus x Cyprinus carpio. Classification (NCBI taxonomy): domain Eukaryota; kingdom Metazoa; phylum Chordata; class Actinopteri; order Cypriniformes; species allo-octoploid hybrid of Carassius auratus x Cyprinus carpio. The sequence goes on along the minus strand of JANHFF010001659.1, from coordinate 154,177 downwards.
TGCAGCACAGAAGCAGTCATCAGTAGCACAGGTATATTTGTAGCAATAGACAACAATACATTGTATGAGTCACAATTATACATTTCTCTTTTATGACAAAAATCATTAGGATATTAAGTAAAGATCATGTTCCATGAAGATATTTAGTAAATTTCCTACCGTAAATATATCAAAACTTAATTTTTGATTAGTAATATGCATTGCTAAGAACTTCATTTGAACAACTTTAAAGATGATTTTCTCAATATTTAGATTTTTTTGCTCCTTCAGATTCCAGATTTTCAAATAGTTGTATCTCAGACAAATATTGTCCTCCTAACAAACCACACACCAATGGAGAGATTATTTATTCAGCTAACTTAAAAAAAAATTTGTGGTCAAAGGTCACATATTTCTGAATATACATCACATTTAGTCATATTATATAATTTGACACAAGTCACATTTACGGCTGATGTGTTCATGTTTCCTATAATTCTATTTTAACAACTTGTATGAAGTCATATGCACAATGAGTACAACTCTATACATCTCAAAACAGATGTTACCAACAGGGTGCAAACAGAACTTACAAGAAATTAAATAAAATAAGCGTCTCATCATGAGTCATGTTTTATTTTTATACATGTTATTATTATTCTCGCTTATAAACCGATCAAAGATGACTTCATTTCCTTACATCTGATAATATATAAGTTAAACAAACACTTGTATGATACAATAAATAACACTGCACCAGTGTTCTAATGTAAAACAGTGAGATGACATCACGGCACCTTAGTGTGTCCGGGCATACTGTGACGTGTCCGTCAGTGCGTCACGTGACCCGTGGTCAAGCATGAGCGTTAACCACTTTTAAATGTCTAAACTGTCTGATAACTCACTTCTGATCTAACAGCAGACTTATATTTAATATTTAATCATCTGTGAGTTTAATAAAACACAGTTTTCTGATTCTCTCTCCTGGCCGCTCCTGAAGAAAGCCGCGCTAACATCACACTGACAGCTTTAACCAGAACACTTCGTCACAATCCGTCACAGAGATCTAAAAGCCACAGTTCTGGACCGTCTCGGTGTTCCGTGTCCCTCGCATCATGATTAAGACACGTCACATGAATCTTGACTGGAATCTGCTGATGTTGTTAGCCGCGTAGCATTAGCATGACATCTGGCGAACATCAGCAATGAGAGAGAATGAGAGAGTCGAGCGCGACTTACCTCAGACACGGGTTTCATTTGTGCTCGAGCTCAAATATAATGTGTGTCCCTCTCATTATGAGAGATAATTAAGACACACAGTGATTTGGAGATGTTTGTGTGCGGAGACTCTGCGGTGCGGATCAGGAAGTGAAGCGCGCAAGGCATTGTGGGAGTTGTAGTCGCTGTCTGACCGTTAAACTGCACGTTAGTCACATGTCTCACTGGCGCGCTTTAAAACAACAGTGCACATCTGAACAATATTGTGTGTATAAAATATATTTAAATCTAATAGTATTCATAATATAAAATATGTTACGGTTAGTGTTTTTTACTGTAAAATTACATTAAATGTAATTACATTTATTCACCGTATACAAACTTACTTTTAAACAATTAACAGTTTTTTGCTGCAGACTTTTACTGTTAAAATCACAGTTATTTTTTTACAGTTAAAAGATGGTAACCACAAATTAACAATGGTTTAAAGTTCTGATCTGAATCAAAAGATTCGTGAATCACTTCGAAGTTCCGATCTCAAATGATTCGCGATACATGCTCTGAATTCCCGATCTGGTAACACTTTTTATTAACTTTCATTAATAAATCATTAACAAACATTACGTAATGCTTAACAGATCATTAGTTTATTCACATATCTAGAAACATGAAATAATGTGCTTGTTATTGTTTACTTATAAACATTACCTAATAATTAACATTTCATTTAAATTATAATGCTTAAAATGTCATGAAACTTCTAATTCATATGATCATGCACATCTCGAAAATCTACAAATGATTTTAACAGATCACTTTTATTAATGCACAACACTTGTGATACACAAACATTGTTAAAGTAGCTGAAAGTCCAGTGCCAATAAAGATACTAAAAAAATTAGTAAACTAGATTAGATTTGAAGTCCCGATCTGAATCAAATGTTTAGCGAACTCGCGCAAAAGACTCGATCTCAAATGAATCGCGAAACGCGATTTGAAGTCCCGATCTGAATCAAATGTTTTGCGAACTCGCGCAAAAGACTCGATCTCAAATGAATCGCGAAACGCGATTCGAAGTCGCGATCTGAATCAAAAGTTTTGCGAACTCGCTCAAAAGACTCGATCTCAAATGAATCGCGAAACGCGCTTCAGAAGTCCCGATCTGAATCAAATGTTTAGCGAACTCGCGCAAAAGACTCGATCTCAAATGAATCGCGAAACGCGCTTCAGAAGTCCCGATCTGAATCAAATGTTTTGCGAACTCGCGCAAAAGACTCGATCTCAAATGATTCGCGAAACGCGATTCGAAGTCCCGATCTGAATCAAATGTTTAGCGAACTCGCTCAAAAGACTCGATCTCAAATGATTCGCGAAACGCGATTCTAAGTCCCGATCTGAATCAAATGTATAGCGAACTCGCGCAAAAGACTCGATCTCAAATGAATCGCGAAACGCGATTCTAAGTCCCGATCTGAATCAAATGTTAAGCGAACTCGCGCAAAAGACTCGAGTTCCGATCTGAATCAAATGTTTTGCGAACTCGCGCAAAAGACTCGATCTCAAATGATTCGCGAAACTTAATTCTAAGTCCCGATCTGAATCAAATGTTTAGCGAACTCGCGCAAAAGACTCGATCTCAAATGATTCGCAAAACGCGATTCGAAGTCCCGATCTGAATCAAAAGTTTTGCGAACTCGCGCAAAAGACTCGATCTGAAATGATTCGCGAAACGCGATTCGAAGTCCCGATCTGAATCAAATGTTTTGCGAACTCGCGCAAAAGACTCGATCTCAAATGATTCGCGAAACGCGCTTCAGAAGTCCCGATCTGAATCAAATGTTTTGCGAACTCGCGCAAAAGACTCGATCTCAAATGATTCGCGAAACGCGATTCTAAAGCTGTGTCCCAAAGTTGAGTGTGCACACTTCGAAGGCCACGGACTTCGAAGACCAGACTTCGAAGTGCACGAAGGGTCCTCCGAAGTGCGTGAGATGCTCCGCCTTCACAGGGTTTCCTAATTCCGCAACCAGGTGTTTCCGATTAGCGCTCTGTCGCATAGCAACGGTGTGAGAGGAGAGCTGACGAGAGGACAGTCCTGCCAGGACAGGTGGAGCCAGAACTGCTCGTTTTTGTTTTTATGATTTACTCATAATGGAGGAGACGGTGATGAACCTCAGGCTTAGCCAAGACCGAGGCCAGGTAAACTACACTTGTTTGCAGCGATCTTTGTCGGATTACAACTTTAAATGCAGGTACTGGCTTGGAGCTTACTTGAATAATGTAATGATACACATGAAAAACTACAAAATACACACATAGCAGTTCAAATGCTGACTGATATCTTACAAAGGTGCAATTTTATGTAGTTTATTGTCTTGACCATATGTAGACAGGTTTGAAGCCCGTATTTTTTTAGGCAGTTAACCATAAAAATAAAACTGTATTTAAAAAAAAAATAGAGCATAGTACAGCTTAATGTCCAGCAACTTTAAATTTAATAACCTTGAACATATTTAGAAGTAAACTGCAACATACACAGAAGTGCAGCAGAATTATTAATGTAAAACCATCCTGACAAATTCTTTTATTCAAGACAATACTGCACATACCTTTACTTTTACTCTCAATACCTTCAGTATATTAGAGTATGCAAGATAATACTTTTACTTAAAGGATAGTTCAGCCAAAAATTAAAATCCTGTAATCATTTACTCACCCTTCAGTTGCTCCAGGTTTGTAATTTATATTTTTGGGTTTAAAAGGTTTTAAATATGAGTAGTAGTTTTTCCCCAATATGGTATTGGTAGTTACTAAAAGTAGTTTATTAAAGTATGTCAATATTTCTTGTACTAATTACGTTGTCATAGCTCTAAACAATTTCTCTTTTCCTTCTTTCCCTAAATCAGAGCAGACCCCTGTACTGCAGGATAAAGCTGAATGTGGCAGTGCTGGACAGGTGTTTAATGGTTTGTTCTGAGCAGGGAGACCCTGACTGTGCTGCTGGATCTACTGGGAAGTGAACGACAACAGTGATGGTGTGCCACGATCCAGACTCTGATGTTTCTCTTCTGTCTGCTAGTGGTACATCATACAGATGGTCTCTAGAGTGTTTGACATGTGCCTCGTTCCACTGTCACCACACTGTCCTCTGAGTCTCTGAGGAGGTGCTGGCCATTCACCAAGAGACTGACCTCCTGAAGACCCCAGAACACACGGAGGCAGGGCCGGGCTCAAACTGATGCTGTTTTTCTGATGTTAAACCTAAGCTATGTTGCAAATGGTTGTAAAAAGTACTTTCTATTATGTATAGAACAATTTGTTTTAATGTGTAAAAAAGTATTTACAGGACAAACAAATAAAATAATTTTTTTGTGAAAACAATTATAAGCTACATTAAAAAAAAATTCATGTACATAAGCACTTTTATTTACACGTGAATATGCAAAACAAATACAAAATGTACAGAAAGTACTCAGGCTTATTTACGAATAAATTACAAAAAATGAATAATGTATACAATTTATGCATTTCATTTTTAACTTGCGTCACAAAAATAAACTACAGAAATTAGGTTGTTTCATTGACAATATGACATTTAAAAAATGTATTGGAAAAACTGTAATGTACTCATTTTTTTCCCACTGTTTTCTCTTGGCTAATGAAGAATGTATTTGTCTGAGTTTGATGTCCTCCCTGTCCACTCGAAACGCGCTTCAAAAGTCCCGATCTGAATCAAATGTTTAGCGAACTCGCTGATCTGAATCTTTGCGAGCTCGCGCAAAAGACTCGATCTCAACCCAGACAGCAACATAGTGTTGGCCCAGATCAGGCCCGCGTGAAATCCATGCGGGCCAGATGTGGGCCGGATCTGGGCCAAAACTGCTTGCTGTCTGGGAACTGAATCGCGAAACGCGAAAATTAATGGTTCTTTTGATTTGTTTTTTTGCTAGTGAATCGAGTTTGAGCTTGAATCAGTTCTCATCATTAGAGAGCATTTAATGTTAGAATATTTATCAGGGTAAACTTGAAACTTGCTCATATTTTAAACACTTCGACTCCTTATATGTTAAATGTTTCTGGTGTATTTATTTAACTTCTCAGATATTTATGGTATTAATATTGAATCTACTTTAGTCAGAAGAGTTTCAGCATCAGATGTGCTCTTTCTCAGGTGAATCTCTGTCCTGAACGAACCTCTGGTCAGCTTCTGTCTCTCTTAATAATTCATATGGCCTGACATTGTGCACTGCATCTGATGATATTCAGTATGTAGAGAGTGTGAGGCTTTGGTGGAGAGGAAATGAGTCCTGAATGAGACGGACAGATAAAACACCTGACATCCACAATAATTCAATTCAATTCAATTCAAGTTTATTTGTATAGCGCTTTTTACGATACAAATCATTACAAAGCAACTTTACAGAAAATTAAGTTTCTACAATATTTAGTAGTAGCTTATCAGTGGTGACTGTCAGTTTATGTGTATACGGCAGAAATGTTCAGAAAAATCAATAAAAAGACGTAAACAAACAGACGATTAACACTATTAACAGCAATTATGCAATCAAACTTATAGCAAAATGTGGTAGTTCTGTATGTTGTCTCTGTGTTAGCATCATCTGAGGTCCTCTGAGGGGTTGGCATCATCTCTTCTCAGGTGTTCTGGATCCAGACTGGAGCTTGTGTAAATCCTAGTTACCACGGGATGTAAATCCAGCAGAAACAGAGAAACAAATAGAGACATAATTAGCGTAGCTGCTGTTCCAGCCAAGTAAAATTAATTCGTTTAACCCAAGCTAAAGAATAATAATGCACATTTGATCAGATATAACTGCAGTCCAAAATTATGAGATGCATTATTTGAATGCTTGGCCAAAGAGGTGTGTTTTTAATCTAGATTTAAACAGAGGAAGTGTGTCTGAACCCCGAACATTATCAGGAAGGCTATTCCAGAGTTTGGGAGCCAAATGCGAAAAAGCTCTACCTCCTTTAGTGGACTTTGCTATCCTAGGTACTATCAAAAGTCCAGCGTTTTGTGACCTTAGGGAGCGTGATGGGTTGTAGCGAGGTAGAAGACTAGTTAGGTACGCAGGAGCTAAGCCATTAAGGGCCTTATAAGTAAGTAATAATATTTTGTAACTGATACGGAACTTAATAGGTAGCCAGTGCAGAGACTGTAGTATTGGGGTAATATGATCATATTTTCTTGACCTGGTAAGGACTCTAGCCGCTGCATTTTGGACTACCTGTAGCTTGTTTATTGAGGATGCAGGACAACCACCTAGCAGTGCATTACAATAGTCCAGTCTAGAGGTCATGAATGCATGAACTAGCTTTTCTGCATCAGGAACAATAAGACAATAAGATGCTTTAAAGCTGCTTTTGCTCTGACAGTTACTGTAAATGTTCAGCTCAGGTAGGTCAAAGACTCATTAAAGATGTACTTTTGCTCCTGAGTGAATATTATATTGCGTTCATAGAAATATAAACTGGCGTGTGTGTGTGTGTGTGTGTGTGTAAGCAAATCAAGGTCAACTTGGCCATATTCTCACAGGTTTGTCATGTGAAAATACTGGAAAATATATTGCAATATATTAAATACTACAGTTCCATATTTGGGAGACCAGTGCTTACATTTTTCATTATAGTGCAATATATGCAATGACCACGCAGAGCTATATATATAAAAATACACTGCAGGAAGACAACAACTGCACTACGTTTACACGTGATAGCTGTAATAGAGCAAATGATTTCATTTCTATCCTTCATGAGTTAATGAATGGGTTTACATAAAGCTGAATCACACTTTACTGTTTGCATAATAACATATCATACGAAAATATGTGTGATGACACATAAGACATTTTTGGGGAAATTGGATGTCTTGTCTTTTATTGTTATTGTTGCAATAAAGCTCGTGCTGAATCTGATTCTGTATTTGAGGAGTGTATTGTGTTTGAGGACAGCAGGTGGCAGCAGTGACGCGCTGGTGTTTGTCCTCTGATGGATGTCAGTGACTTCACAAACATTCATGATGGAAAATGATTGGGGATTCCTGATATATAAATGCTGCAGCAGGCTCTGAGACGTGAGGTTGGTCTGAAGTGTTTTTGTGATGTTATTGTATCTGCTCGCTCCATGACTCCAGTCGGCTGTAATTACAGGCCTGCAGGTCCAGCGGCTCGAGCTCTAAACCGGGCCGCTCTCTGATGTCTGATGGAGGAAAATGATTTCCACTCTGCTCTGTATGATTCAAACGCACTGGAGCAAACCACAATCATACGTAATGACACATAAATCATACTCGAGGAGGAAAAACAAGCACAGAGAGGAAAAAGCGTAGGCCAGCGCATGTTGTGTGAACACGCCATCTGCAGCCTTTAAAGTGCAGATCTTTGAACATCGCTGCCTGGGAGAGAGGTCTTTGTGAAGCGGATCTCAGATCTTAGGCTGATGTTGGCAGAGGACCAGCTCTCAGTGTGTGTGTGTGTGTGTGTGAGTGTCTTCAGATCATGCAGGGGTTTCTGTCTCCTCATATCTCCTGCGTCGTTCAGCAGAAGAACAGCTCGTCCTTCGAAGGTGAGCGAGGCTGTGGGAACAATGGCTCTGGAAGGAAAAACAGGGAGGATCCGGATATCCCATCCCATTAACTACACCCTCTTCCTGAAGGGCTTTCCAGCAGAGGATGAGGAGGTCAGAGCGCCCTTCCTCCTCCAGTATCTGTCCATCACCTGCTCTTCTGCAGAACCGTCTGCCATGTTCTTGTTACCTTATGAAAACTTTATTTCTGAAGCAGGGCTCTTATAGTTAACTAAAAAATAAATAAATGTTTTCTTTAAATATAATAAAATATCAAATGCTAGTTTATTTCAGCAAGGCAACATTTACCATTTTAATTTATTCAAACTTGTACTAAAATATCTTAATCTGAAATAATTATAAAATGTTTTTAAGGTAAAACCAAGTTAAATGCTGTTCTTTTTTTACTTGAAAATAATGCATTTTAACTGAAACAAAATTATTTTTTAAAACTAAAATTATAGAGACATTTAAAACAATAACTACTAAAAATGACAAAAACAAAACTGCTATAACTTTAAAATTTAATGTAAAATGCAAAACTAAAAGCTTATTCAAAATGTTGTATCATAAAATTACATTACTTGAAATAAAATAAACATTAAGTAAAATATAAAAAAGTTTAACTTGATGAACTAACCTAACTAAAACTAAAAGTGAAATAAAAATGAATAAAACTATATCGACAAGAATAAAAAAAAAAACTAAAACTACAAAAAAAATTAAACTTTAACTAAAAAATAAAAACTGATTCAGAATGTAAATAAATCTATAATCTCAATGATCCGTCCAGTTTTTAAGATGTTTTATATATATATGGATTTTCTTGGTTATATGAGAAATTGTATCATTTTGCAAATATTATGGGAATGTTACTTTTGAATGTTCTCTGAACGTTCTGAAACAAGTAGCATTTAAAAAAACATTAGACAAACGTCCATATAAATGTTTCGGGGGGAAAAAACATTCCATATGTATAAATATATGTAAATGATGGTGTGTATGATGTGTAATTAACATTCCGAGACCATTATTAAAGGCCAGATAACTTTAAACAAACATTCTATGAACGCTGAGGGAATCTTAGCAGAATGTTTCCTGTAGCTGGGATCAAACTCCTGACAGAGAATGAAACCGCTTGCTGGGTTTTGATTATGTATCTAGGTCCCTCACGTCTGATGCTCTGCTTATTTATGAGCTATATTCATCCTTGAACGAGTTCAATCTCTTCACACGTTCCATCTGCGTGCATCAGCTCTCCAGCCGCTGAAACAAAGCTCGTTTGTTTAATGAGAGGAGGTGAATATTAAACATTTGAGCAGCACTCAGATCATGAGGAACGCTGAACTGGACACAGTGAAGTGGGTTTAAAAAAATATTCGGTTGGACTATATTTCACTGTTTTTTAATATTACAAATTGCTATTACTATTTATTTTATCTAATAGTATGTAATTTCTCTGCCAGTAACAGTCATTAGTGTCTTTCTGACTGATTCATTACAAGGAATCAGTTTGAGAGTCGTTTGTTGATGAGTCAGACTCCACTGTTTCCAAACAGGTTTCCTAAACACAGCAAAGTGTGTTTGAGTCTTCAGGACGTCAAACCTCTCACTCTGTTTGTTAAACTGAGATTAGAAATTATTATTTTTTTTCATGTGGAATGTACTTAAAAAAAAAAAAACAACAACAAAAAAAAAAGCTGCGAAGTTGCAGTTGTAAATAAATAGATTATTGGAGTGAGTTTTACAAGAAAATACCATTTCAGTTTTCTACATCAACATTACTTAATTGATGTTTTTTTAATTATCTGTACAATTTCTGAGTGAAAATAGTTTATAAACCAAATTTAATTCAGTATACTTTAAATATTATGAAAATTTGGTATTGTAAACATTTTTTACATTTTCATGCTTCATTTTTAAGGAATGACAAACACTGCTTTCATGCACATCTTGTTTTATTCATGTGATACACTCTCAGGAAAAAAGGGCATAAAAGCTTTGAAAAGGCACACCTTCCTTTTTACCTAAAGTGTCCATATCAGTACATAAAAGCATACCTTTTGAGGAGGTGCCGCCTCAGTGACAGCTTTTGTGCCTTTTTTCTGAACATGTATGGCAGTAAATGATGTGCTCGGATTGGGCTCAGAAAGCATCTGTTTCAGAGAAGAAATCAGACGTGAAACGCTTGTGCACAAACACAATGAGACTCACAGTCCTCCAGACTCGGTGGAGATGTGTCACGGTGCGTCTGAAGAGAGACTGACCTGTTCTCAGTGTTCGTCAGCGTCTCTGAGACACGATGGGACTCGCCTGCGCTCCTGCTTCTCAGGCCGGCGAGACGCGTATCTAGGAATCTGCTGGCTCTGGAGGGTAAATAAAGAGGGGTAATGCTGGATTCTTCAAGTGACCCGACTGAAGGTCAGCGAGCACAGAACAGAAACCGTCTTTCTAGCAGGATATGATGAATAAGAAATGCGAGCTCTGAATAGTCAGATAACGTTGGACTCGCTCATACTCGCATGCATAGCCAGTAAGTAACTGTGATGCACGGCTGAAAAATTGATGAGCTCTATGGTGTGCCAGCGCTGGCACGATGATTTATTCAGCAGACGCTGTGAGTGCTTGTCACTGTACCAGCAGCTTTACCTACATCTAACCTTTCAGAGCCGCAGAGCGATCCAAACGTGTGTTTAGGGCTCCAGCGCCTCATCAGCTCTCATTATTTCAGCAGACGCACTGCTGAAGGGGCAGCTGCTCCCCAAAGATGGCCGGAGCCCACGGTTCCTCAACTGTCTCTGTCTATTACAGCCCTGGAGTCAGAAGTGTTTGACTTATTCATGGCTTGACGCAGTTCTGCTGCCCGCATACGCCCTTCTGCTGAAGAGCAGGCCAAACTACTCCATTTGCCTCTCTTTTATGCAACTTATATAATAGAACTTGTTTTCATTTTTAATTGAAATGTTTAATGTTAATTTTAATTACTAATAATCACACACACACACACAAATGATTATTATTATAAATGTATGTATATATATATATATATATATATATATACTGTGGTGGTCAAAATGATTAGAACACTAGTATTTTCACCAGCTAAAATAGTTTTAAGTCCGTTCTTTCTATCTTTTGCTGTACAGAACAAACTGAGACAGACTCAATCCAGAAGAACTGTGTCTCCGAGACGCTTCAAGAAACCTCCTGCAAAGCTACAATACTAACATGATTTAAAAAAAATATTTTTATATTGATGCAGTGAAAGAATGCGTAAAAGGAGAAAGAAGCGCAGACTTTTTTGTGGATACATGAATTACCTGTTGCTGGACAAAATCATAAATATGATTCAGTGAATGTAAAAAACCTCAAAGCGCTCCTGGCTTTAGTTTAAACATCTGACGGATCTAATAGAGCAGGAGCCAGTGGAAAAGCTGAAAGAGAATATATTATTATTATTCTGTAATGTTTCACTTCTGTTCCATTGAGTCGTGTTTGTTTTGCACAGGCTGCGGTGAGAATCAGCCACTGTACTCTTTATCATTCGTTTATAAAGCTGCATGGAAATGCAAACATAAACACTTCTGTGAATATCAAATATCACATGAATGTTATCTAGATGCAAATAAAACACTCATGAGCGCAGTTACATGAATCATACAGCAAACAATGAGATGTTGAGAGATTCAATTGTTTCAGATTCAATCATAACATCAGCAGCTATTGTACTGTATAATATCTGTGACTTTAACTGTAGTTTCTCATGCAACATCCTTTTGAATCACTTATTAAGCATTTTGCTTGAATGTGAGCTTTTTGCACCTGTTTTTAATCAAATTGTATTTGCATTGTGAGTGATAGTTACACCCAAACAGCAGATTCTGTGTAGTTTCACCACATCATGTCAAAGGTAGAATGTTGATGTGCTTTAGCTTTCATCTTCATCTTTACGCTTGAGATGGTGTCTCATGATTCAGGCTTTGTGAAATGACCTGTCATTATGTAAGCAGCGCTACACCCTCTAATTACTGGATGTAGATATATGTGGCCTGACTGACAGAGTAATGATGCAGTACAGTAACACGGCGCTGTAGCATATAAACACAGCGTGCAACACATCATTATACAGAGCTGTGGGCCTGCGAGCCTCTCGTGATTCAGAGCGAGTGGAAGTGTGGATGTGTGTGAATGGAGGTTTGTTTCAGGGGTCACAGTGTGCTGGATGATGACGGGGCCACCGGAGCACTGATTCTCACACACAAAGAGCGTAAGGCCCCGAGCGTCTCACTTCACCCCCCCCCCTACCTCTCTCTCTCTCTCTCTCTCTCTATCTTTCTCTCACACACACACACAATTCAATTTTAATGTAGGCTACTTCATTAGTATGATAGTATAATATGATTTCTAGTCACTTTTTATTTTCATTTTCTTTTAAATGATGAAATACGCAATATATATATTAATAGGTTATGAGATTTGTATTGTGTATAATGATGCAATATTAATATATAGTCTATAAAATATAAATGTTCCATCAGTATGCATCATTTTAATTGTGCATATTGATGCAATATAATTATAAAAATATTAATATATAGGTTTTATGATAAGAATATTCCATTTAATATGCAGAATTCTAAAGTATATTGTATGAATGTATATCATTGCAATATTACTATATAATATATTAATATAGACTGTGAGATATGAATAGTCCATAAATAAAGACACATTTATTTGTATATATTGATGCAATATTAATATATAATAATAATTTATAGTATATTAGATGTGAATATTCCATTATGCACTATTCTAGTTATGTATATTGAAGAAATATTAGTATATTATAAAATGGGGTAAATATGTGAATATTCTGTCTATATAAATCAATTTAATTTTGATGCACTGTATCAAATATATTAATATATTTGATATTAATATAGGCTATAAAATATGATTGTGTATAATTGTACAGTATGTATTGATGCAATATTAATATATGTTAATGCATAATAATATTAATATATGTTAATGCATAATAATATTAATATATGATAATGCATAATAATGCATAGAGTATAAGATGCAAACGGACCTCTATCGTCAACGGAACGAGCTCGCCGAGTCACCCAAGGCCTCTGCTTGTACTGTGGGTCCAAAGATCACCTTCTGCCCTCCTGCCCTGTTCACGCACATTCTCAGCGGTGAGTATGGTCCATATCCATCCTGATGACTCTAGTATACCTCACACTGATGCTTGTCTAATGTACATTAACCAATCTTTTCCAGTCAAAGTCATGGTTGATTTGGGAGCTTCAGGAAACTGCATCTTCTCCATCAGTCTCATATAAATCAAGATCCCTGGACTTCGCAATGCCACCTCATATCAAATCTCCATTATCCAAGGAAAACTGCACCCCGGAAGTCACTCTCTGCATAGGAAATGTCCATGTTGAGTGGATTTCGTTCCTGGTGCTGGAGGAGGCTACAGTGGACATCGTCCTGGGACGTCCCTGGCTGGCTCAACATCATCCCAACATCCACTGGAACTCCATCAAAGTCCATCTTTCCAAAGCTCCATCCAATTCCAGCAGCTTTACAGCAGGGGTTCATCCGTCCTTCCACTTCTCCTGCAGCATCCAGTTTTTTCTTTGTGGCAAAGAAGGATGGGGGGTATGCGCCCCTGTTTCGATTATCGGGTACTCAACTCCCAAACCATAAAGTCTGCCTATCCACTGCCTCTGGTGCCAGCCTCATTAGAGGAACTCCGTGGAGCCCGGCTCTTCACTAAACTCAATCTACGCAGTGCCAACAATCTGATCTGCATTCGAAGTGGAGGCGAATGGAAAACCAATTTTGTAACACCATCCATGCACTACGAGTACCGGCTTATGCCGTATGGCCTTGCAAACTCACCTTCCATCTTCCAGAACTCTTCCAGAACGAAATCTTTCCTAGACGTGCTCAACCAGTTTGTAATCATCTACATCGATGACATTCTCATTTATTCACCCAGTCTCGAAGAACATCAACAGCATGTCTCCAAGATACTCCAATGTCTCCACCAACATCACCTATACCTCAAACTAGAGAAATGTGAATTCCATCAAACCACCATCCAATCACGTGTCCTATTGTACGGAACGTGAATGATCAAATTTGTGCTGCCACTCTGACAGAACCCACTCCGCTGGGAGGTCCGGAAGGGAAACAGTATGTACCTACCACGTCTCACCCTTCTGGACTCCATCAACACTTCTCCAGGATCGGGTCACCCAGGCAGCCAACGAACCCTCTCGCTCCTCCAGAACTATCTATCTACTGGTATCTACTGGTGGCCCAGCATGGCTCGGGATGTCACCCGCTACTTCAGAGGTTGTTCGGTCTGCGCCATCACATCCACTCCACGCCGCTTACCTGAGGGCAAACTAGTTCCCCTACCTATTCCACGCCGACCCTGGTCCTATATCGGAATCGATTTCGCCACAGATCTTCCAGTGGATTCACTACCATAAGGAAGCTTTGTTCCAGTTATGTCGGTCCTTTCCCTGTCACGAGGCAAATCAATGAGGTCTCATACAAACTCCAACTCCCAGACAACTACCACATCTCACCCCCCTTCCATGTGTCCTTATTAAAGCTTTACACTAATCCGCTTCTCCCTCCTTCTGCAGAGCACGTGATACTTCCTCCTCCTGAGGTCGACCCCAACGAGACCATCTACAGAGTCAAAGAAATCCTAGACTCCCGACAGTGGGGCGGATGGTTCCAGTATCTCATGGATTGGGAGGGGTACGGTCCTGAGGTAAGATCATGTGTGGACCGAGATGATGTTCTGGATCCGTCACTCCTCTCCGACTTCCTTCAATCGCACCCAGATCATCTTGCTCCTAGGGAGTGCGGTCATCCTCGCCGTCGATCACGGGCACCAGGAGATGCCCTTGGGGGAGGGGGTGCTGTCACAGATTCACCAGCAGTCACCAGACTATTGATCGCGAACACCTGATGCCACTTACCTAAGCACTATATCAGTCCACTCACCTCAGTCCCTCATCAGCTGGTCTCAAGGTTGCATACCTTTCCTCACGCTACTATTCACATCTCTGGATCTCCGTGGCTCTGTGTCTCCCTCCGTCTTGCTGGATCTCCCTGAAAGGATTAAGATAAGGACTGTTACTCTTCAGTTTGATGAGCTTAAGTTATGTTTCAGTTTGAACATACTGTTTGAAGTCCTCCTTCAGTTTGTATAAATAAAGAAGCTCTGGATCGTTCTTGTGTATGCCTCTCAATCCAGCCGTGACATATATAGGCTATAAAATGTGATTGTGTGTATATTGACACAATATTAATATATGTTAATGCATAATAATATATAGAGTATAAGATATGAATATTCCATCAATATACACAATTATAGATGTGCATATTGATGCAATATTAATATATAATATATTAATATGTAGTCTATAAGACCAAATTCTAGTAATATGCACAGTTCTTATAATGTACATTGATGCAATATTATTCTATATGCTATAGGATATGAATATTCCATCAGTATAGCTACACAAATAAAAGAAAACTAAAAAAGATAATAAAACAAATTATATATATATATACTGTATAAATAAATAATATTATTTATAAATAATTAATATTAGGAAATGAAATAATAACATAAAAGGTGCTTGTAGAAATAACAGTGTGAGTTTTTGAGTCAGGATAAAGCTTCATTCTGAGTGACTCCACGTGCATGTGTTGCCTTAATTATGAAGTAAACACACACACACACACACACACACACACACACACACACACACAGAGTGTGATAGTGATGGTGAAGATGCGCGTCTGACAGCAGCTCCGAAGAAACAAAAGCTCTGAGGTCTGAGGCTCCTCCCTGCGTGTGTGTGTGTGACAGCTGCTATGTGTGTGTGTGTGTGTGTGTGTGTGTGAGCTCAGCTCAGTAAAGCTTCATCTCTAATAGGATGAGCAGCCGCTCGCGCGTGTAGCTGAATGCGCCGCTCATTGTTCGCTTGGCCGTTTCTCCGGGGTTTCCGTGGATCGATCGATCAGTGATCGGGATTTCTCATGGATCTATCGATGTGAAGAAGCTTTCACACGCGGTACGTACAAGAGAATAGCGCTTGAAGTTGAGCGAGAGCCGCTCTTCCATACGATCGCGCTCTGGTTATGACAATGATTATGATGCTTAGAACGATATATTGTTTCTTTCTGTGCCGCGTTACTTTGATCTGCCGCTCGGAGGGCTGGTGACGTCACTCCGCTAAACTTCTCTAATGCGCGTTTAAAAACTCATTCATCAGCTAAGTGTGAGTGTTGAAAATGAGGGTGTGACGGAGAACAAACAACATCTCCGTGCTTTACTGATTTAAAGAATTGCACTCATCAGTAATAAGCGGCTGAGATGGAAATACATGTCACTGCAACGGAATAAATGTGAGATTGTTTGCAGTTTTGCGTGTATTTTCTGAATGCACGGACAAATATAAACAGTGTGATGGAAATAATGTGATTCGGTCATTTGCTTCTGATGCATGAAGTTAGTATTGTTCTTGTTCTTGAGTATCTCCAGTGTCTCTAACAGGTTTAAGTCTCAGTCACATTAGACTCTGAATGCAGAACTGTTGTTCTCTGATACTGAAGAGCATCAGTGTGAAACCTCATCCGGAGGTTTGTGAAGCCGGTCACTCTCCTTTGACCCCGGGGGTCATGTAGGGTGTGTCCGTTTCAGCCGTTTCTACCACTTTATTGCTAAATGAATGCAAAAACAGACTTCTCGAGTAGCAGTGAATCGACATCTGTTTGAGCAGGACGGCAGCGTTTGGTCCGGCTCAGCGGTGAGCGCTTGGGTTTGGAGGCTCAGAATAAAATAGTGTTTGTTAATCTCATTGTCTGCCGTTGGTTGAGTGTTTTTCTCCCTGTGAGATGGCAGACAGCCATGCGTCCCAACCGAGCCAAGATTCCACGACTATCAGCGCTCTGAATTCACATGGCTTTGTGTTGAGGTGCATTATTTCAGGTGTTTTATCTTGAAACACTGTCATTCTGAGCATCAGTGTCAGTGAATAACTGCACTTCAGTCCTCTCTGCATTCAAATCTGTGGTTGACTGATACTGATATTTTGATGGCAGATATCTTAAAAAGCACAGATATCATCACACTGTTTAACTTAAAGTTAAATAAAACAAATGCATAACAATTGCTGAAATTAAATCTATATTTATTTTACGTAATATTTACTAAATTATATAATTTGAAAATGAAATAAAAAAAGGAAATCTTTAAAATAAAATAAAGATTTCCCCACTTCTGACATATTGTCCAAACAGTAAAATGTTGATAATTACAAAAAATAAAAAATATCGGCCGATATATATCAGCAAGGCAGACCTCTAATTATAATTCATAGTGCAATCATTTGTTTCTGATGGATCCTCCAATTCATTTTCTGTGAAAAAACCCCGCCGTGGTTTTTGACCTGCATCCGCATCATCCACCCCTGCATTTATTCAGATTTAATCACGTTTCTATTATTTCACATCTTTTCGTTAAAGGTTAGCAATCAAGTTCATTTTCAGGAAAAGATTAGATAGCAGGGAACGTGTATTTATTCTGTTCATGGTGCATTAAAAAGATTGTGTTTGTGAAAATGAGTGAATGTAAAAGATTGAAAGCTTCGTCTCATTAATCTGCTAGAAGGAAATGCGACTCTGATGCCAGTTCTGAATCAACATAAAACTGACACATTTTCTTTATAATGCAATCAAGATCACATCATGCAATCACTGTTTTAATGTGCTCATCGTTTCTGCTTAAATGAATAAGTGACTTTAACTAACATAAATTGTACATTTATGCAATATGGGCATGACTTTGACTTAGTCACAGAAAATGAATGAATGAATGAAGCATGCATACAGCTCTTTTCTAACATTTGTTTTGTGTGAAGCTGCTTGGAAACGATATGTAGTGTGAAAAGTGGCTGAATTGAAGTGCATTGCTGTAACAAACAGGAAACGCCGTCAGCTGATGAGGCAGTGAATTATGAGGTGAATTCAGTGTTTTGATGTGATTGTAAGGAGGGCATCTGATGTGCTCTTCTGCACAAAGCCAATGAGAGCAGCATTGAGCGTGACTGATGGCTGTTTGTCACACCAGCGAGCCTCAATCGCGCCGGCGTGTATTTACATTCTCTCAGTAGAGGCAGGATTCACTCAGCCTGAATTATTGATGACAGCCAATGAATTGCACTCAATTATGTTAAAGGAGCGCAGCGTAAATCACAGACTCAGAAACGCTGTCGATAACTCTCATCTATGATTCACATGATCATGTTTAATGCATGAGCCGGCTCTGGGTGGCCACATTACTGAGTAATTGAAACATCTAAGTGGATTATTGTGCGTTTGAAGAATGAAAATTCATGTTTCTGTCTTTTTAGATGATAGAAAAGCAGCATTGTCAAATTCTGCTTTGAGTTTCAGGTTTTGAATGGGTTTGATTGTTGATGCTCCGATAAGGAACTTTAGTGAGAACTTAAAAAAAAATCCTTTGCTCTTTTAAAATCACTCATCTTCAGTCATTTTTACGTTTGTAGATGTTAAGAACGGTTTCATAAAACAGGTGATTTATGGAGAAATTGTGCTCATCCACATGGAAAAATCAAGAGTAAATGTCTGCATGCTGATAATAATATTTATATTTCAGTAAAGATATTTCAATATTTATCTCTAGATATTTAAATATCTTTCCTAAAACATCTTTGTGCTATTTTAAATTTTAATAACATAAGTGTGGTTTTAAGCATGAAAATAGCAAAAAAAAAAAACACAAAAAAAACAATGCAACTTGGGTTAATGACAATATGCAAACATTTACATTTTACATTTAAAATGATTGATGCTGCTATGTACCTGTTTATTATACTGTGAAACAGCACTGACATCATTTCTGTTACTTCAAAGCGCTGTAAAAATAAAAATAAAGATTAAAAAGCAGGTCAAGTTTATAAGCAGAAGTACAGAAATCAGACTGATCAGGCTGGATGTGTTTAGTGTTTTTAAGAAATCTGAACTCTGTTGCTTCAGTCATGTTGTTTGTAAGGAAGTGTTTTGAGCGGAAACAAGGACATCTATAAGTGTTTGTCCTGTAAACACGAGTCTGATGATGACAAACTTCAGCTGGTGTCCGAATGATGAGCTGAATAATCACACTGATGCTGACAGTTTGTGTTTTCTCACAGGTTCTGGGAGTTTGTGTTGTCCTTCTGATGAATGTGTGTGTGTGTGTGTGTGTGGTTTCCAGCGGCGTGAGAGAGAGAGAGAGAGAGAGAGGGACAGTGCATGTGTCTCGTCCCCATGCCGGTGTTTGGCACTGCCTCTCTCATCTATTAATCATGGCGACTGCTTTCTTATTCTGTTGCCATAGTTTCAGGCTGAAACACTGTTGGTGTGTGTGTGTGTGTGTGTGTGTGTGTGTGTGTGTGTGTGTGTGTGTGAGGGGCCATGGGACGTTACAGACCAGCAGAGCTGCTTAAAGGGGCCACGCAGGACAATAATGTACAGACACAGACTGATAGTCTGATTATTGCTCTTCACGCTTGTCCTGCAAAAAAAAAAAAAACACTGAGAAGGTACTGGTATTTTCCTGCCAGGCGTTTCCTTAACCCTGTATTATGTTGTGGGTCAAACTAACCTGGTTAACCTAGGATATTTATTGGACATTTTCTTTTTAGATTTACTATTTAGAAATAGTTCATGTTTTCTGAAAAAGAAAAGTCTAAAAAACAGTTGTTGAATAAAATCTGATCATACACAATGCACAATTTAAAAACACTGGTAAAACACCTGAAAAATCAATGCAGAAGACTCCTTCATGTTAGCGGTATGGTTGTAGGATCATTTTAATCTCTGAACAAATATGTTTATGCTGCTTTACTCTGGATTCTGTAACTGTTGTCAGGCTCAGGCTCTCTACTTGTCTTAAAGGAATAGTTAACCTAAAATGATAATTCTGTCATATTTACTCTCTTTCATGTCGTTCCAAACCTATACGACTTTCTTTCTCGAGTGGAACACAGAAGTAAATATTTTGAAGAGCCTTGGAAACCAAACATTGACTTTCATCATATGGAAAAACACACTGAGGCGTTCTTCAAAATATCTTCTTTTGTGCAGTCGTACAGGTTTGGATCAACATGAGGGCGAGTAAATGAAGATTTTAGCGCTGCCCGTAGAGTCTCACCACACTGTGGTTATTTTTAGAGAGTCAGACGCTTTAATCATGAGATATTCTCAACTCTCTGAATGGAGACGTTTGTCATTGCGCTGTGATTTACGGACCTGAGCTTCTGAACTACAAACACACGAGACGCTCTGAAGCGAATCCGAGTCTTTGAAGTTCATGAGATGATCTCTGAGGAGCAGGTGGAGCTTCTGCGAGTGGCTGCAATTAAAACATCATCTGCGTAATGTCCACAAGCACTTTGAAGCACAGATTCTAGATCATCTAGAGTTAAAGGAATGTTCCCAGCTAACAGAGAACGTTCTGGTAGAGTTCACGTTAATGGAATGTTCCTTCAAAGTTATCTGATCTGTTAACATTGTTAGTAATGTTCATTCAAAAACATAATTCATACATCATTCATGGAACATTTTTCTCACGTATTTTAGTTGGATGTTTTTCTAAGATGGTTTAGAGAACATTCAAATGTAGCGTTGCAGTAATGTTTCAACATAATAAATAAAAAATGTTTTTCAAACATTTAGAAAACTGGAAATTTTGAATATTCAGAAATAATGTTTTAATAACTTAATGAAACATTAGCAAAATATTTTTAGAACATATTTTCGGGTGGAGTAATCTGGTCTTTAATAATGTTCTCAAAACATTAACACAAAAACATTATTATACACTGTTCATGGAATGTTTCTTCGGTAATGTTGAGTTGGATGTTTGTCAACGTTGTTATAATGTTACTAGTGTCAGAACACTCAAAGAACATTCAAAAGTAACGTTCCCATAATGTTTGCAAAATGATCAAATGCAATGTTCCAATAACATTTATATAACCAAGAAAAAATATATTTGTAAACATTTAATTTTTTTTAAAAAAAGGACATTTTGAGTGTTCAGAGAGCATTCAGTTAGTTACAAATTACTTGTAATCAAACAGACGGTAAACACTATTAACTGCAATGATTATAGGTTGCAATTAAACATAAAAATTGGCATCACATTCTTTGAACGTATTTTTGTTAGCTGGGTAGTTATCTGGTTTCTAATAATGTTCTTAAAATGATATTTAAATTTTTTTCTGAAATTTTCATTTGGTTATTCATCTAACTTTTTAATTTTTTTTTTAATGCTACTACTCACTTTTTCACTTTCACTTCACTTTTTACTAGAACATTCAGAGAACATTAAAAGTAATATTCCCTCAATGTTTGCATAATTAAAAGCGTTCTAACGTTCCTGGAGCATGTTTGAGTTCCTCGGGCTGATACTCATCTGAAGGGTTTTATTGGTGGATTAGCGGCCGCGTCTCACTGCACATAATCTCACTGATTTGTTTGCGTATGTTTTGTTATTCTTGTTGGCTTTGTGATGAAGCTTTTCCTGCCGTTCCGCGAGCATGTAAACACACGGCGGCAGTGATTGAGACTCAGTGCTGTACATACAGGAACAAATTGCGTCCATGTGGCGTTTTGCGACCACAAGGCTCCCAGTGTCGGGCTCGGACCCGTCCATCAGGAGCGACGCTGGAGCACGTATCACCTCTCCGAGTCTCCCAGCGTTTCCTTCCTCTGCCAAAAGAGGAACGGAGCAGATCTGTTCCACATGTGCTTCCTGTGAACCCCTTCATCACAGACGTCTCTCTGTGCTGCTGTTTCTACCTCACAGTCGTCAGAGGGGCAGCTGTTTATTCCTCCTGATGTTTCACAGAAAGACTGCACGGTAGCTGCTTGTAGAATTTCACCAACCTCTCCATTTCAACTTGAGAAGGGAAACGCCGTCGTCAGCAAACAGCCGGTCGTCCATCTTGTGTTGTTGCAGGATAATTTTAAGGGTTGCAGCAACAGTCTCCAGATATATACGCCATCAGCTGACCTACATATAGAGCCACGGCACACCTGCGTCTGATCGCTCGTCTGCGGCCCGTCTTTAAGAGCTAAAACAAACAGCGCTTCATGATAAGACGGCGTGACTCTGGAATGCGAGCGACACAATGCCTTCATTCATCGCTGCGGTACTCAAGAATGGTTTGGACAAGCGTGTCAGTTGTTAGTAAATGGACACAGGGGATGTTGTGTGTTGTCACTGAGTTTGCTCTTTTATATCCACACAAGGATTGTTTTAACTAGTCCACTTGGTTTTACGTTACAGAACAAGACATCTGTTTCTAATCTCAGCTTTAATGGTTTAAAGTCGGCGTGAAATGAAAATGAGCCTGCATGTTATTGATCTGATTATGAATGATTCGTCCATGCATATTTCAGTTTTTCAGAATGTTCTGACCTTGGTGTCATAACTGGATCTTCTCCAGTCATTTAGTGCTTGTAAGCCCCGCCCATTGAGCTCATACTCATTTGCATACATATTTGAGAGCCACGCCCACATCTCAACAACCGATGCACGAATCATTTCCCACCCTATATTTGTTCTTGGTCAATAATTGCTATATTCAGATGTACGTCACAATACGGATGAAAAGTTCTGATTCTTCTTTTGTTTTATGCCAGCTTTAACCATTTGCAGGCAGAAAATTTAATATCAGCTCTTCAGTAACACTTACATTCACAGCATACACTGTGTGAACAGTACCTAGCGTCTCTATTCGAAATTCAGGTCAATGGCACTTAAATCAGTTCGCTTCCTGAATTTGAATTGAGTTAGTAAACAGAATGCAGAATTTAAATGTAAGGAAGCAGAATTAAAATAAACTGAAATTCATGCAACTCTAATTTCACATTTTTTTAGCTAGAAAAGCAAAGTTTTGTACCTAATGCTTACTTGACAGACTTATTTGAAAGTGACTACAGATTTAAATGCTTTAAATGTTTAAAGATCTTACATACAGACTGATTACCTGTATAAAATATTATTTAGTTTATATAATTTTCATCATACTTAACAAATTAACTTTTTTGACATTTTTACATTGGCTTCCTGTGTGAGCAGTTTAATTCAGATCCATGGTTGTGAATCAAAGCATGTCGATTCTTCAGAACGTTGCACAGTCCTGATGAACAGAATGAGTCAAACTCATGGTTTATCTGATGCTCAGAACCGGCTCTCGATCTGCTGGTTTCTCTGGAGTCTCTGGAAACTCAAGAGTGTCTCAGTCATTGAGCTTCATGAGGAGCGTCAGAGGAAGCTCACCGCAGATCAGATGGCGCTCGGACGCATGTGTTGGGTTCGATGAAGGTGTCTGATTCAGGGATCGATTTCAGGGAGTTTCTGTGGTGTTCAGTGCATGTTCCTGTGAGCTTTCAGGACGTGATGACACGGTTCGTCTTTGTGTGAGGTGATGATTATCTACAGCGATCCACATGAACACACGGATCCATGTGATGGAGTCCAGATCTTATAAAAGAAAGAAAAAGAAGATTTATTTTGAAGAGTGTACAGTTTGAGCAGTGGAGTCTGACAAATCAACAAATGACTCTCTAACTGATTCACTGTAATGAATCAGTCAACAAAGACTCCCAAACGGCCTCAAACCCTAAGTTTGAATCAGTTTAATGAGCACAGTGTGAACAATGGAGTCTGACTCATGAACAAGTGACTCTCTAACTGATTCCTTCAGTCGAAAACACTCCCAAACGGTCTTAAACACACAATTTGAATCAGTCTAATGACTCAACACTCCTAAAAAGAAAGGTTTTTAAAGGGGGTTTGCTATAAAAAGCACCATTTTGGTTCCCCTAAAGGTCCTTTCAGAACCTTTTTCCACTTTAAAGAACCTATAAAGTGGTTCTTGATGGAATCATCAATGGCACTAAAGAGCCTTTATTTTAAGAATCATCCGGTTGGTTCTTCAGAAACTCAATATCTGCTCTCGCTCGCAGGTGTTTATCTGTGTGACTCCACAGTTTTTATATGCTAATTGCTCTGTACGTTTTATTCCCAGGTTACTGTAATGAAAGCAGTTGCTCATCGTCCAGTCGTCCGTATGGAATGTGACAGTGTGTCAAATAAACGAGGCTTAATTGAGCCTCATCAAACGAGCGGAGAGCTTCATTACAGCGCAGGCTGTTCGCTTCACTGCCGCTGCTAGTTAATGGTTAAACAGTTAACAAGAGCGCGATTCATGTGGAACTTCCCATGTTGCAATGCACGGCGTGTGAGGAACAATCCCTGCGATTGCACAGAGACGACGTCAACAATCCAGAGACGAAAACATGATCGTTAAAAGAGTTTTATTGATGCGTTCCATCTGTGTCTTTAGATCACATACAGTTTGAATAAATGAAGACTGTGAGAGTCTGGCTTCCAGCACTGAAAGTGTGATACTAAACTGAATTACTTGTCGTATGCTTTGGTAAATGCAGATTAGAGATGTGTGTGTTTGTACCTACTTTACCATCTTTTTGGGAAAAGTCTGTACACACAAATGAGCTAAATCTGACCAAAACTCATCTTCATTTGTGGAAACAGTACAGAGTGTAAATATTGTTGTAAATTGTAAATAATGTAAATAATTTGAGTTGTAAAAATGCAAAGTTAATTAAGGTTATAAAAACATTGTGGGAGCATTGTTTTGAAATGTCCAGGTTTCTTGTCATGATTTTAAAGTTATTTAAAGGTTATAAAGACATTTCTTACAGCATTCTATTAACTTTATTTTCAGCCAAAATATAACGTCATTTGAATGTTTAATAAAAGGGCTGGGTAAAAAAAATAATTTTATCAATTCTCATTTTTACGAAACGATATCGATTCTTGAATCCCAAAAACTGATTAGCCTGTTTTCAGTTAATGAACGCAACATTGTAGACCTTGTGCTTAGTTACTTTTGATATGAAACGAAGTCTCAGATTTCAAATTCTTACCATTACAGTATTAAGTATAAAAAAAAGTACAGCTCAGGAAATCCATATCCTGTCTCATGTAATCACTCAGTCAGTGTTCAACTGCACAAAGACGTCAGTATAACAGCTTGTAAACACTTAACGCCACATTTCCCTCAGAAAAAACATTCGCTGACTATAGACTCATTAATCAGCTAGAGAAACCAACTCTAGAGAGGAGCATTTTGCTAAATATATGCATCACATAACATATTCATTATCATTTTTTTAAAATTACTTCAATTTTTATGTTTGAATAAATCCGTCAAGTTTTTATGACAGCCACCATTTAAATGTGTTTGTAATTGTCTATGTAATACTGTATGCCCATGTAATTGTAACTTTATTATTATAAAAAGTTCATTTGAGTGTAATTTAAGTGTTTGTATATAAATCAATTTTAACCTTAAATATTATAGTAATGTACGAGAGTAGATGAGCAATTTTTTTTTTCCTTGAGAAACTTTGGCAAGTACTGTACCTTATTTATATATATATATATATATCCAAAATAATCGATATTTAATTGAATCGAATCAAATCATAAAATGAATCTAATCAAAACGAATCGTGAAATTTGTCAAAACCCAGCCCTATTTATTAATATTTATGTTAAATGTTAAAATGCCCATTTTTTGCCCACTTTCAACACTATGAGAAAGTATATCAAATATTGATAATGTTACAAGAACGTTCCATAAACATGACTTTAAGAACATTTACGTAACTTTTTAAAACATTAGTGAAAGTTGTTAGTTCCCTGTTAGCTGGGTTAAGTTATAGTATTTATAATTTATAGTAGTAGTAGTTATAGTTATAGTATTTATATTTATTTAGCTTTGTATAAAAACCAACAGATGTCTATGCAATGTTCCCATTTAGATAGCTGAGTAAATGTGTGTGTGTGTGTGTGTGTGTGTGTGTCTCTGCGTGTGTGTGTGTGTGTGTGTGTGTGTGTGTGTGTGTGTGTGTGTCTGCGTGTGTGTGTGTGTGTGTGTGTGTGTGTGTGTGTGTGTGTCTGTGTGTGTGTGTGTGTGTGTGTGCATGTGTGTGTGTGTGTGTGTGTGTGTGAGTGTCTGCGTGTGTGTGTGTGTGTGTGTGTGTGTGTGTGTGTGTGTGTGTGTGTGTGTGTGTGCAGACACAACATTTGACCCACGAGGCCACAGGAAGTGGTGTCTGTCTGGTTTCTCCTCTTCAGACCTTGTAATAATCAAATGCAAGACCTTCAGAAGCCTGTCTGACTGAAACGTTTCCTCTTATTTGGGTTAAATATACTGAAGTGAGAGAGACCATCTATCTGACCCCAGCCGCACTGGTTCAGAATGAAATGAGCCCTGAAGCAAAAGAAGAATCATGGTGCAGTTATTCAGAGGCTTCATTAAACAGCAGCAGCAGGAACATACATCCGTTTAATGGATGTTTCCATCAGCTGCTGAATAGCTGCATGTCTCCCAGCAACACGCTACAGTAACACACATTCCCACATGCTAAAGCAGGTCAAAGGTCACGAGGATGGAGGTCAGTCAGCCCGGGACTGTGAGGAGGATCAGCTGTATTACATTAAAGTGTGACAGGTGTGATTGTGTGTGATTCCTGCGATGGATTGGCCCGTTTACATGCTTTACCTTCTGTTCTTTATCATTTTTCACAGCAGGGACACGTTGATATTATTTCAGTTTCTCAACGAGCAGTGGACAAAATAAACTGGTAGAAATATGTCAGCCAGTAGAGATTTTGTATTATTTTCTGTGTTGTGGTTGAACGTGATGTTGCAGCACTGCGCTGTCGCAGAAGTTTTCATTTGCATGTTTATACACTGCAAAAAATGATTCTCTTACTCAGTGTTTGTGTCTGGTTTTCTAGTATAAATATCTAAACATTCTTGAATCAAGATGCATTTACTGTACAAGTACAATGATTTAAGATATTAAGTCTTGTTTTCCAAAAAAAAGTTTTTGCTTAAAACAAGTAAAAATATCTGCCAGTGTGGTAAGAAAAATGATCTTAATTCAAAGGCAAATTTGTTTGATTTATTTTCTTATAATCTTAATTCAAGTGATGAAGGATTCTGAAAGTCTGACAGTAATCAGTGTTGAGTTAAACCTGCCTGCTGAAAACATTTGTTAGAAATTTAGAAAAGTGATCAAATGTAATCACTTTAATAAAGTAACGGAAATAGTTACACTACTTGTTACATTTTAAATGGGGTAACTTGTGAGTCTGTAACCTGTTACATTTCCAGAGTAACCTGCCCAGCACTGCTCGCGTGTTTTCTGTGTGTTTGAGAGGCTGGTCGAGGGCCGAATCCTCCGGTAATCTCATCTTGTGCTCTGGATGACGGAGGTGGATGTGTAAGACAATCACACGTGATTATGTGAGCGCTGGCGTCACCTTCTCCTTCCCTCCCGCTCGCGGTCACACGGCTCGTCTTACGGAGGAGCGTTTGACAGATAAGCTGGATCTTGTCATGCAGAGCATGCTGGGAGTGGTATATGGGACCCCGTGCATTCAGGGGCCGTGTCACCCCATGGGGCTCCGCTAATTGGTGGTCCTGGCTCAGACTGGTTTTCAATAGGTTTTGGACAAAGGCGTCAGTGTGGATCACGTGAGCAGGGCGTTGAGAAAGAGGCTCCCAGAGAGACAGAGACAAAGAGCTCAGGACGCCCCATTACTGACCACAAATCACCCCCGTGTTCGGCCCCAACACGCTATCTGACCCACATACCCATCCGTGTGTGAAGAGCTGCTTTATTCGGCTCCGGGACGAGGAACGAGGAGCGCTTCAGGTGTTCAGGATTGATCTCCGGGACTGAATTCATGTCATTAAAGAACATCAGCGTTCTGTCATCATTTACTCTCCTTACTAAAGCGTTTGTGAGACATTTCTCTGGACTGGGTGATTAGATAAAAAAATAAAATTCAGAAAATTTGATGTTTTAAAGAAAGTTCTGACGCTCATCACGGTGTAAGCATGAAACAAATCACCTGTTAAATATCTTTGCAAATAAGATGCATGCAATAAATATCGTCTTAAACATATCCTATATGTTCAGAAATCATATAAAATAAGAAAAATTATAAATATTTCTTAGCCACAACATTCAGTTTTAGAGATGGACTCAAAAAGTCCAGTCAATTCAAGCTCTCCCTGACTCAAGCGATTTGATTATATTCTGATTCAAAACAGCAATTCATCGATTTAAAAAAATACAATTATGGTGAAACATTACATTCTAATTAATCGATAAAATCTGAAAATCCATACAGTGAAAGTCAGTGGAGTCTAGTGTTGTTTAATTCCTAACATTCTTCAAAATATCATCTTTTACAGAAGAAAGAAAGGCATACAGGTTTGGGGCGAAAAAATGATGACAGAATGATCATCTGTGGCTGAACCATCGCTTTAATTCTCATATTGTTGTATTGATTCAGTCCTTTTCTGAAGGATGTGACATCATCACTGATTCAGCCTTCAGTCAGATGATAAAACATTAAATACTGATGAACAGGAATGAAATGGTTGATTCAGTCTTGAACACAGACGCCCCTCAATTGTAGCAAATAATGAGCTAAACCTGATAAATTATAAACTGTAAATAAATCGAATGAAAGAATGACTGAACAGATTTATCACTGATGGATACAGAAAGAAAGAAATGGAGAATATGTTCTGTTATAAATCAGAAGTCAGAATCAGAAAGAGTGTGTTTAGTTTGGAGTCAGGAGCTTCCAGTGAAGAAAGTGCAGTCTTATATATAATTTAAGGTAATAAAAACACTAATAATTAAGAGAATAGACGATAAATAAAAAATAGCAATAATAAAACAAATATGAGTAGACAGAATTGTGAATGTGCTGTTTACAGATGGAAGTTTTGATCAGTTATTTACGGATCCTGAGGGACAAAGCTGTTCTTGTGTCGATCTAACAATAGAATTATACCTAGCTCTATTTAGAAAGAATAGAAGTCTGAGGAATAAACACTGTAAAATGAGAAGCAGCAGGTGGCCTTCTGTTAGTGTCATGGATGGGTTTTAGTATTTATAACTGGTTTAGTAAGTGTGTGTGTGAATGGATGTGTGTGTTGTGGAGGAGTGATGTGGGATGTGAGGAACGAATTCAACAGGAACGCTGACGTGTTCAGAGCGAGCGACTCGATTGGCCGTGAAGGGAAGGTTCCTGCTCTCGCTCAGCATCCTCTGAAGCGCTGCCGGACTGAGTGTCTGTAATCTGGCTGAGTGAAATAAAGGAGCAACGCTGGAGGGGCGTCTGTTCGCTCAGAGATAGAGACGCTAATCTGCTGCCTGGGACTGACCTCGAGCGTAACAAGCGTTCACTCACTGTCTGGACTTCCTGTGTGTCCTGATGTGCTTCCTGCTTCACTCTCAGCAGCACAAACACACCAGACCTGTGTGTGTTGATGTGATGAACAGATGACTGTGATAACCAGCGTCTCGGCGCTCCGGTTCTTCCAGTGCATCAAACATCAGTTAAACGGTCATCATCTTATTTATAAAAACACAGCATGCTTCCCTGCAACACTGAAATATTCAGCTAGTCACTGTATTCACTTCAAACAGAGGACAGCTAACTTCTGAATAAATTAATTTCAAAGTTGTAAGCAAA
Organism: allo-octoploid hybrid of Carassius auratus x Cyprinus carpio; assembly: GCA_024542945.1. Lineage (NCBI taxonomy): Eukaryota > Metazoa > Chordata > Actinopteri > Cypriniformes > allo-octoploid hybrid of Carassius auratus x Cyprinus carpio. The sequence goes on along the minus strand of JANHFF010001659.1, from coordinate 124,672 downwards.
GATTTTGATGGTGCTTTTTACAAAAAAAAAAAAAACTATTTGTGACCCTGGAGCAAATTTTGGGGTCAGTTTTGATCTGAAAGCTGAATAAATAATCTCTCCATTGATGTGTGGTTTGTTAGGAGGACAATATTTGTCTGAGATACAACTATTTGAAAATCTGGAATCTGAGGGAGCAAAAAAATCTAAATATTGAGAAAATCATCTTTAAAGTTGTTCAAATGAAGTTCTTAGCAATGCATATTACTAATCAAAAATTAAGTTTTGATATATTTACAGTAGGACATTTACTAAATATCTTCATGGAACATGATCTTTACTTAATATCCTAATGATTTTTGTCATAAAAGAGAAATGTATAATTGTGACTCATACAATGTATTGTTGTCTATTGTTACAAATATAGCTGTGCTACTGATGACTGCTTCTGTGCTGCAGGGACACTTTTCAGTCTGTTCCAGAAAATAGGGAACATTCTTATATCAATATTTGATATTCGTTCTCATAATGTTGAGAGAAAACCTTCTCTTTGAACATCTTTATGATGTTATTTGTACTTGATGGACATTCTCAATGTTGAGAGAAAATGTTGTTAAAAACATTGTCAGAATAATATTAAAGATAAACATTTTGAACATTTATGTAACCTTAAAGAAAACAGGGCATTTTAATGTACTTAGAAAATTAAAAATAGACATTAAAATAACATTATATTTTGGGTGAAAATAAAGTTCGTAGAATGCTGTAAGAAATGTTTTTGTAACCTTTAATTAACAAGAAAAGAGCACAATTCAACATTTTAGAACATTTCAAAACAATGTTCCCACAGTTTTTAAAACCTAAATGTGTTACCTGGGTCTCTTCTTCAGACATTCAGTGTGTTACTTACAAAAGACTGACATGCTTTTTTATTCATTTTTATTTTAGTTTTAGTTATTTTAGTAAAAGTTGAAGCTGAAGATTTTTTTAATGGTTTTAGATATAGTTAATTATAATAATCCTGCTACAGATATGATCTGAGGAATCATTCATGTCTGTGGCAGTGTTATTTTAGTATCACTTTTATATATATATATATATATATATATATATATATATATATATATATATATATATATATTTCTATTTCTTTAAATATGTCTGTATAGTTTTTATAAATTAATTTTTTATTACATTTTTAGTTATTTTAGTACATCAAGTTAAACAAAAAAAAGAGAAAGAAATGTTGCCTTGTCAATTAGCTGAAATAAAATAAGTTCCTGTTTATTTATATTTTATTTTATTTTATTTCAGTTAATGTTTTAATTAACGATAGTAACCCTGCTTCATGCTGGAGCTTATCTTCACGGATATTACGTCTGCGTCTGTCGGAGACAGAGAATGACCCGTTCGGTCAACGATGATAAATGACGCGGACAAAAGCGGCTGAATGAGATGATAATATGTGGAGATTGTGTGTGCGGCTCATTTAATCCGCTGGGAAAAACCATTTATTCCTGAAATTAAATCCATGTTTGTCTCTCATTGACTTCATGACACTGGATTGAGATGGATTGCTCTTAAATTGCTCTTTTGTGTGTTTTTACATGATATTTTTCATGAGTTTTGTCACTGAAACTATGGCTAGGCAATACTGGCAAAAATATTATCACTATATTTTTTTCAATATCATATGATATCGATATTTATCACCATATTTTGTTATGTTAGCCCTTGAGAATGAAAGTAAACATGACTTGTTTGTTCACAAATAAACTCCACAGAGTATCTAGCGTTTAATTTAGGGCTCCATAAAATCAGTTTAATTTCCCCTAAATTCTGTGTTTTACATTTTATTGTTACTGGATATGTGTTTTATGATTTAATTCAAATTTATCATCAATTAAATGAGCTAATACATTTCAAAAGATTAATTAAATAGTTAAAATGTAATTAAATTAAAATATAACAATTGTTTTACAACAAACATTGCATGATTATTTTTATTATTATTTGTCAAATAAGATGCTGCACAAAATATCTGTATAAATTGCAACATGGATGAAAAATATCTTAGTTTGATATTCCTTAAAATTATTATTATTAGTGGTAGTATTACTTATGAGAAGTGCATTTTAGTAAATAATGACAGAAATAATAATTTATTTCTGTCATTATTTCCTCATATTAAAACAAACTTTTATTTTGACGGTTTGTTGCGAAGAGCTTAGGGTTAGGGTTAAATTCATTACAATCTTGATATGATTATCGCTCAGCCCTACTGAAAACACCCAAAATCAAAATCATTGTTTACTTACCCTAATAAAAAAGTAATATATTTAAAATACATTTATTTCATACTAAGTACAATTCAAATCTATTAACATATCTATTGATAGATAACTCAAACTTTACTCGGTGTACTACTTGTGCACAATGCACTTTTCTAAATATTAAGTCTAAAATGTGTTTTAATGTCACTTTTGATGAGGATCGTATGATCTTTTAATAATATCTGACTTTAAATGCAAAATATGTAATGTGTACCTGAAGTGTACTCACAATAGTTCCACTTTAGCACAGTGAAATATACATCAGTATATCAGCACTACTTCTGCACAATTAAAGTACATTAAGTACAAAATTAGTTGTTCCAATTTAGAAGACTTTAAGTATAGAAGTTTAGTATACTAAAAGTACAATTGCAGGACAGTACATAAATATGAAAATGCATTTGTACTGTAGTATACTTAGCATGAAATAAATGTATTTCAAATACAGTATATTGTTAGAAATGTCTCATTTTGTTCATGAAATGAAAGTCCTCTGCAAAGTGTCATCTTTTGAGTCATAAAGAATGACATGAGGGCGAGTAAATGATCATTTTGGGTGAGCTGACCCTTTAACGGTCAGTAAGAGTCACCTGGACAGATTAACGTGAACACGAGTGTGTGTTTGGATGTTGTTGGAAGTGTTTGGAGGATGCTGGAGAGCTGATGTTGTTCGAGGGCTCATAATAAAGGTGAACATGCGTGTGTGTGTGTGTGTGTGTGTGTGTGTGTGTGTGTGTGTGTGTGTGTGTGTGTGTGTGTGTGTCGTCGAGGGTTTGGACGCTGATGTTGGTTTCTAATGCAGGTTCTCCTGCGGCTGATGTGATAACGCCTCTTTGTTCTTCTCGTCTCACACAAACACTCCAGGCCTTCAGATGATTTTTCACGGTGAGCTGATGCTCATCTTCTCCGTCAGGAATCCCTCAGGGCCGCTTTAACGTCAAAACATCCACTTTGCGATATCAGAATGCAATTTGTGGCATCAGGAGCGTAAGCTGCTTTAGCGCTGCTGTTTATTTTGCAGCGGCGGAGGGTTTTATCTGAAAGGGAGCGTAATCCTCGCCGCTGAGATGTTGCTGACAGCTTTGAGTCTCTTTGTGTTTGGGCTCCTGGTAAACCCCATCCAGCACATGAACCTCCAACCGTGAGCTCCACATATCATCTGCACACGCATCAGTCTAAACTCAGAGAATATGGAGACTTTGCTGACAGCTTTCAGACTTTTTATTAACAGAATCTGGAAGCATCAATATATTAAGTTAATTAACTGCAGTTATTTCTGTGACTGCAAGAACTGTATTCTTCAATAAAACTAAACGATGCTGCAGTGATAACGTGTTTTTGTAAGTTGAGCATCACTCTGGTTTCCTTGAAGGATTTCTCCAGTGACTTACAATAAACTCTGTTACTGACAGAAATTTGTGATTCTTACGTTTTGTTCATTTTGATGATGTTTAAAAACAAACAACATCTTAATGAATTCTGAAGCCTATCAGCAGAAATAAAAAGCTAAACGTAGACTATTAACGAACTACATCACGGTCACATGACTTCAACATCACCAACATTCAGCTCCTGACCACTCTTTTAGTCTTTATTAAAAAACACTTCCCTGAAAGTTTGAGCTAAGATCCTTACACACTGAGTTTTTTTCATGTTCGTCATCCTATACTTTCAAAATGCTTGTTACGGATGTGAAAATGCAGAAAATCAAACCTGATCCAAATGAAAATTCAGAGGCAGTGTGTAAATGTGATTGACACAACGTGAGGTCGTATTTATTTTTTAACGCATGAAAATTTTGGACTTTGTGTGCAAAGACCTTTAGAATTAATAGATGGGTGATAAGCCGATATATAAAATCTTGAATTTTTTTTTTTAGTTTATTTTTTCAGAATATTTAACCAATTCAAGATAACTTTTAAATTTTTTTTTTTTTATTTACCTAGTCAACTTAAAAATGAACTACTGCATCATCCAAGTAACATTCTCTATATTAACCATCTGGTTAAAGAAAGTTCTGTTCACATGAAGTTCAACATACTGCAAATGTAAAACGAATTCATTTGCTAAATATCTTTGCAGAAAAGATGCATGAAATATGAAGGCAGATATTGTCTTAAGCATATCCTATATTTTTAGAAATTGCTTAATGCAAGTGCTAAATTTTTATTAACCAAAACATGCATTTTCTATGTAAACATGCACTTGACAGATGCATTTGACCATCTTTTGCAGCGTCTATTCAAAACCATGATTCATCCATTTAAAAAAATAAAATCATGGCAGTTTGCAAGAGCGCAATTATAAACTCTGAAAGCGTCTAGTAAGTAGAGGTTTGGTTTGATAGCATTTATTGTCCCAACTACCCCTGTAAAATATCTTGAGCTTTTGTTTAACACAGACCTCATTTCATGTATTTAACCAAAAAAAAAAAAAAAAAATATTGATTTCAGGCCAGTGGAACCGGAAGTGCTAAAAGGCAACTTGTTTAGTGTGTTTTTTTTTTTTGGTACTATACAGTTGTTGATGAACTTCACATTGATTATTTTTGTGTGTTTTAAGCATTGTAATTAAGCCCTGCAGCTCTCTGGATATAGAGACTGACATGAGATCCACACAAGATACCAAAATCTCAACATGAGCTAGATCATTTCTCAACAGATGAGGTGATCTGACCTGTGTTTGTGTCGTCACTTATGAAAAAGAAGTTTATTCAAGTGTGCTATTAGTATACTTCTTTTAAACTAAAAATAGGAAAGTATGCTTTTAGTTTACTTTTTATGTACTTTTCAGAAATGAGCTTTATGTACTTCTCGGAAATATACTTAAAATGACATTTAAGTATACTTGACTTATACTTACAAAAAGTCTAAATATACTTGAGCTATACTTGTGCTCCTAGAATCCGTGTTTTCATTATTATACAGTAGAGGGCGCTAGTACACATCTTCTGCACAGAATTAAAAAAAAAACACAAGTGAAGAAGATAAAGAAACAAAAGATACTAACACATGTAATCTAACACGGTCATCTGACATGAAACAACATCAAAACTGTAACGTTATGGAATAAAATGTCGACCGATGAAGAGGTAATAATTACAGTCAAGCTTTGGGGTGTTGATCAACTCCATCTACATTTTGATTATCATTCTGAATCCAATTCAGAGTCTTTTTTCAGCTTTTTGTTCAAAATCTTATTTATTTATTTTTTATGAAACTTACCCACATTAAAGTGTTTTTGTTTATAAGCAGATACCCTGTTCTTTCTTCGGATGTTTTGTATGTTCAGATATTCATATAACAAAATATATACACATTAAAACCTAAATAGGGACATAGTAGTATACTTAAAGTATGATGTAAAGTTCACTTAAAGAAAACTTATGAGTTTACTTGCAGTATAAAACTACTAAACTAGTAGTTTACTGAGACTATACTTCAAAGTGTACTAAGTATTTAATGAGTAAACTATCAGTATACATATAAGTTCACTTTTAGTATAATTGCAGTACAAACTACAAACATAGAGGTGAACTAGTAGTGTACTCAAAGTTTGATAATGTTATACTTAAAGTATACTTATAAGTATACTTTTATATACCAGAAAGTGGGCCAATTTAGTCCCATGAAGTATTGAAACAGCACACTTACAAGTATACTACTAGAACACTGATATTTGTATACCTGCTACATAAAGTATACTTAAAATATACTTGAACTTTACTTAAGGACACTTAATTAAATAAACTTGAAGTATACTATTTATTGGTAAGGGTCATTCCTCTTGAGGGATCTTTTTGTTCTGAAATGATTTTAACTTGACTTTAATATGTGTATATTGATGTTCTCTCTAAAGCACTTTAAATGACGATCACGTATAATGTGGTTGTGAGCAGTAAAGTGGCATCATTTTCCTCTGTCCTGAATACATGATTGCTGCTGTTGTTGTTGTTTTGTCTCTCTGTCCCGCCATCTCTATACGTCACTTTCTATATTCTCCTCGTGAGTGCTCCAAATTAGCACCAATTATTCTAAGTGTAAAATTAAATTACAGGCTCTAATGAAGGAGTGGAGCTGCTCCGTAATTCTGCATTCGGATCACGTAACCCTACAATTCAATTGAGATGTTTTTCTCCCGCATTGCTATTTTGCCTCACAGCAAGACCATGACTGCGAGCACCACCTTTGTGAAACACAGACCTGTGATCTATGACGCCAGACGCTCAATTAATGAGAAATCTCCATTAGAAAAATTGCATGACACAGCTGATATCAGGAGCGGCTCGTCACAAACATCTCCAGACGCAGTAAAGAAATGAGATATTGAACAGCCGTCTCTGCGGGAAATCTCTCGGGAGAAAGAGAAATATGAGAACGATGCTCTTGTGTGAAGCAGTGTTTTCTCAGCATCATCAACTTTTATTCCAGTTTAAATTATTTTAGTGTTTCAAAGTTACATTAAATGAAAATGAGAAATTGTGTTTTAGCAACAAGCTGAAATAAAAGAAAACTTATTTCATTTAAGGTTCATTTATTTAAAGTAGCAAAAATGTTAAAAAATATTTTTTTCTTGTTTGGTTTTAGTTATTTTAGTGTATAACATTAAACTTTTTTTTGCTTCTTTCTATTTTATTTTCAGTTAATGTTTCATTTCAAGTAATGAAAATGTTTTTTTTAATGGTTTTAGTTTAAGTTAACGATAGTAAACCTGGTATGATTGTGTGTTTACTGCTGTTTCAAGTCAGAAACACTGATCTTCTGGAGTGTGTGTGTGTGAGTGTGTGAGCATAGGTGGTAATGCTCATGAATACGTGTGTAAATAGTGTCTTCCTACAAATGTTTGAGTGTGAGTTTTTCTGAAGCATAATCTCGCTTGTGTTGCTCTCTCCTGTGATGTGAGGTGTATTCTCATGATAGTGGTGTATTCTCGTGATAGTGGTGTATTCTCGTGATAGTGGTGTATTCTCGTGATGGTGTATTCTCGTGATAGTGGTGTATTCTCATGATAGTGGTGTATTCTCGTGATAGTGGTGTATTCTCATGATAGTGGTGTATTCTCGTAGTGGTGTATTCTCATGATAGTGGTGTATTCTCATGATAGTGGTGTATTCTCGTGATAGTGGTGTATTCTCGTGATAGTGGTGTATTCTCGTAGTGGTGTATTCTCATAGTGGTGTTTTCTCGTGATAGTGGTGTATTCTCGTAGTGGTGTATTCTCATGATAGTGGTGTATTCTCGTAGTGGTGTATTCTCATGTATTGTGGTGTATTCTCGTGATAGTGGTGTATTCTCGTGATAGTGGTGTATTCTCATGATAGTGGTGTATTCTCGTGATAGTGGTGTATTCTCGTGATAGTGGTGTATTCTCCTGTTTTGTGGTGTATTCTCATGATAGTGGTGTATTCTCATGATAGTGGTGTATTCTCTTGATAGTGGTGTATTCTCGTGATAGTGGTGTATTCTTGTGATAGTGGTGTATTCTCGTGATGGTGTATTCTCATGATAGTGGTGTATTCTCGTGATAGTGGTGTATTCTCATGATAGTGGTGTATTCTCGTGATAGTGGTGTATTCTCGTGATAGTGGTGTATTCTCATGATAGTGGTGTATTCTCGTGATGGTGTATTCTCATGATAGTGGTGTATTCTCGTGATAGTGGTGTATTCTCATGATAGTGGTGTATTCTCGTAGTGGTGTATTCTCATAGTGGTGTCTTCTCGTGATAGTGGTGTTTTCTCGTGATAGTGGTGTATTCTCGTGATAGTGGTGTATTCTCGTGATAGTGGTGTATTCTCGTGATAGTGGTGTATTCTCGTGATAGTGGTGTATTCTCCTGTTTTGTGGTGTATTCTCATGATAGTGGTGTATTCTCGTGATAGTGGTGTATTCTCGTTATAGTGGTGTATTCTTGTGATAGTGGTGTATTCTCATGATAGTGGTGTATTCTCGTGATAGTGGTGTATTCTCATGATAGTGGTGTATTCTCATTATAGTGGTGTATTCTTGTGATAGTGGTGTATTCTTGTGATAGTGGTGTATTCTCATGATAGTGGTGTATTCTTGTGATAGTGGTGTATTCTCGTAGTGGTGTATTCTCCTATTTTGTGGTGTATTCTCGTGATAGTGGTGTATTCTCGTGATAGTGGTGTATTCTCGTAGTGGTGTATTCTCGTAGTGGTGTATTCTCATGATAGTGGTGTATTCTCGTGATTTGTGGTGTATTCTCATGATAGTGGTGTATTCTCATGATAGTGGTGTATTCTCGTAGTGGTGTATTCTCATGATAGTGGTGTATTCTCATGATAGTGGTGTATTCTCGTAGTGGTGTATTCTCATGATAGTGGTGTATTCTCATGATAGTGGTGTATTCGCGTGATTTGTGGTGTATTCTCATGATAGTGGTGTATTCTCATGATAGTGGTGTATTCTCGTAGTGGTGTATTCTCATGATAGTGGTGTATTCTCATGATAGTGGTGTATTCGCGTGATTTGTGGTGTATTCTCATGATAGTGGTGTATTCTCGTGATAGTGGTGTATTCTCGTAGTGGTGTATTCTCATGATAGTGGTGTATTCTCATGATAGTGGTGTATTCTCATGATAGTGGTGTATTCTCATAGTGGTGTATTCTCATGATAGTGGTGTATTCTCATGATAGTGGTGTATTTTCGTAGTAGTGTATTCTCATGATAGTGGTGTATTCTCGTAGTGGTGTATTCTCGTGATTTGTGGTGTATTCTCATGATAGTGGTGTATTCTCGTAGTGGTGTATTCTCATGATAGTGGTGTATTCTCGTATTGGTGTATTCTCCTGATAGTGGTGTATTCTCCTAAAAGTGGTGTATTCTCATGATAGTGGTGTATTCTCATGATAGTGGTGTATTCTCGTAGTGGTGTATTCTCATGATAGTGGTGTATTCTCGTAGTGGTGTATTCTCATGATAGTGGTGTATTCTCATAGTGGTGTATTCTCGTGATTTGTGGTGTATTCTCATGATAGTGGTGTATTCTCGTGATAGTGGTGTATTCTCATAGTGGTGTATTCTCGTGATTTGTGGTGTATTCTCATGATAGTGGTGTATTCTCGTATTGGTGTATTCTCCTGATAGTGGTGTATTCTCCTAAAAGTGGTGTATTCTCATGATAGTGGTGTATTCTCATGATAGTGGTGTATTCTCGTAGTGGTGTATTCTCGTGATAGTGGTGTATTCTCATGATAGTGGTGTATTCTCATAGTGGTGTATTCTCGTGATTTGTGGTGTATTCTCATGATAGTGGTGTATTCTCATGATAGTGGTGTATTCTCATAGTGGTGTATTCTCGTGATTTGTGGTGTATTCTCATGATAGTGGTGTATTCTCGTATTGGTGTATTCTCCTGATAGTGGTGTATTCTCCTAAAAGTGGTGTATTCTCATGATAGTGGTGTATTCTCATGATAGTGGTGTATTCTCATGATAGTGGTGTATTCTCGTGATAGTGGTGTATTCTCATGATAGTGGTGTATTCTCGTGATAGTGGTGTATTCTCGTGATTTGTGGTGTATTCTCATGATAGTGGTGTATTCTCATGATAGTGGTGTATTCTCGTAGTGGTGTATTCTCATAGTGGTGTTTTCTCGTGATAGTGGTGTATTCTCGTGATAGTGGTGTATTCTCATGATAGTGGTGTATTCTCGTAGTGGTGTATTCTCATGATAGTGGTGTATTCTCGTGATAGTGGTGTATTCTCATGATAGTGGTGTATTCTCATGATAGTGGTGTATTCTCGTAGTGGTGTATTCTCATAGTGGTGTTTTCTCATAGTGGTGTTTTCTCATGATAGTGGTGTATTCTCATGATAGTGGTGTATTCTCGTGATAGTGGTGTATTCTCATGATAGTGGTGTATTCTCATGATAGTGGTGTATTCTCGTAGTGGTGTATTCTCATAGTGGTGTTTTCTCATAGTGGTGTTTTCTCATGATAGTGGTGTATTCTCATGATAGTGGTGTATTCACGTGATTTGTGGTGTATTCTCGTGATAGTGGTGTATTCTCGTAGTGGTGTATTCACGTGATAGTGGTGTATTCTCCTGATAGTGGTGTATTCTCATGTATTGTGGTGTATTCACGTGATGAGCTGTGTATTCACGTGATTGTGGTGTATTCACGTGATTGTGGTGTATTCACATGATTGTGGTGTATTCACGTGATGAGCTGTGTATTCACGTGATTGTGGTGTATTCACGTGATTGTGGTGTATTCTCGTGATGTGTGGTGTATTCACATGATTGTGGTGTATTCACGTGATTTTGGTGTATTCTTGTGATGTGCAGTGGTTTTCTTGGTGAATGTGTCTGTAAACCGTCTCTGCTGATTAGTGAGGTTTCATGCAGATGAGGGTGAGTGACTGAGAACGAGTCTTTAAAGCATCAGATCCAATTAAGAGCAGCTGTAAGGAAGCTCAGTTCGTCTCGGGCTGTCTGTGTTTCTCTACTCAAAGCGTTGTTTTGATGGATCAGACGTCACGCAGGAGCACGGCGTTTGCGTTTCTCTACTGAAAACTACAGATTCACAGAGAGTTTGAGTGCAGGTTAAAGCTGCTTCAGTGCATTTGTGTTTGTCTCAAGCGCAGTTCATTCATTCTGATCATGATTTGAGTTTGAGGCCTCAGAGCTTCTGCTGCAGGTCTAACAGGATTATGACCCCATCGTTCCTGTCGTGTGTTCATATCGCTGTCATTGTGTGTGTGTGTGTGTCACTGTCACTGTGTTTTTGAAGCGGATTTATTGTTTTGTTGTTTCTGTCATCTGATGGTCAATCCAGTGCTGATCTACTGTAGAGCCCTGTGAAAGATCCCCGTGCACACAAATGTTGTAGGAACATTGTTTTGAAATGTTTCTAAAGCATTTAAATGTCCAGTTTTTTTGCTGTGATTATAATGTTATTTAAAGATTACGAAAAGTTTATTACAACATTCAACAAACCTTATTTTCATCCAAAATATAATGTTATTTGAATGTTTATTTTTAAAATTCTAAGAACATTAAAATGTCAATTGTTATTTAAAGGTTACAAAAAATGTTTCTTAGAACGTTTATACAAAATACAAATAATATCATGAGAATGTTCAAAAGATTTTGATCAAAGAATGTTTTCTCTAAACAGTGTGAGAACGTGTATCAAATATTAATAAAGTAATAAGAATGTTCCATAAACAATACTGTAAAATGTTTTTTTCCTAACTTTTAATAAATCATTAGTGTAGTTGTGAGAACGTTATGTTTTATAACTGAATATTAATTCTTGTTTAAACCACATAGATAGTAATATATTTCTGTCATAATTGCTTAGTTTAGTAAAACTGCCTTTATTTTGTTGGTTTGTAGGGAGATCTTGTGTTTATATTTCAGTGACAGTCAGATTTCACATTACAGCCGTTTTACTGCAGATAAATAAAAATAAAATAAAATGTCAAATGTCAGAGGAAATCATATGGTGAGGACAGTCTGAGTTTACACGATCGTCTAACGGTGTGTGTGAGTGTAAAATGTGGCTCATGAGCTGCTGTTCACTAGTGAATATGTGTCCCTGCAGCACAGAAGCAGTCATCAGTAGCACAGGTATATTTGTAGCAATAGACAACAATACATTGTATGGGTCAAAATTATACATTTCTCTTTTATGACAAAAATCATTAGGATATTAAGTAAAGATCATGTTCCATGAAGATATTTTGTAAATGTCCTACTGTAAATATATCAAAACTTAATTTTTGATTAGTAATATGCATTGCTAAGAACTTCATTTGAACAACTTTAAAGATGATTTTCTCAATATTTAGATTTTTTTGCTCCCTCAGATTCCAGATTTTCAAATAGTTGTATCTCAGACAAATATTGTCCTCTGAACAAACCACACATCAATGGAGAGATCATTTATTCAACCTTCAGATGATGCATATATCTCAATTTCAAAAATGTGATCCTTATGACTGGTTTTGTGCTCCACATATAGTGAGTGTACACTGTGTGTCTGACGTCACTGTAGTGTAACTCTGCTGATTTTTAACTCCAGGTCTGTGTCTGATGAGTGTTTTCCTCTCTGTTGTGTTGATCCCTTGCTCCGTCACTTGTGTTGATCTGATATGTAGATGTGTGTCCTCTCTTGCCGGTGGGTTTGTGTGGCGAAAGCAGCGTGAGTTATTTATTCAGCGGCGTGTGATGAAGAGCAGATGAACCAGCCGCTGCGTTCGGCCCTTTCCTAGTAAAATCTGACTTTGAGCGGCTCACAGAAATGAGGAGCTCGTCATTCGCTCTTTCATTTGTTTGTGCTGGTCAGTATAATGTTAACCAGCTTCTAGTTTATTAACACGAGTGTCGTTCTCTTCAGGAAGGGCACAAACATCCTTTACTGGCATTTCAATTACAGGACAGCTCGTCAAGCGCTGCTTTAATTAATTACACTGTGTGTGTGTGTGTGTGTGTGTGTGTGTGTGTGTGTGTGTGTTGTGTGATAGATGATATCAGTGTTCACTGCAAAAAATGATTCTCTCAGTGTTTGTGTCTTGTTTTGTAGTATAAATATCTAAACATTCTTGAATCATGATGAATTTACTACACAAGTAAAAGATATTATGTATTGTTTTCTGTAAAAAAATATAAAAACTTTGTTAGTTTTTCCTTAAAACAAGCAAAAACATCTGCCCAAGAGGGTAGAAAAATGCTTGTTTATCCTTTGAACTAAGATTATTTTTCTTGTCCCATTGGCAGATATTTTTGCTTGTTTTAAGCAAAAACTAACACAATTTTGATTATTTGTTTAGAAAACAAGACACAATATCTTAAATAATTTTACTTGTACAGTAAATGCATCTTGATTCAAGAATGTTTAGATATTTATTCTAGAAAACCAGACACAAACACTGAGTAAGAGAATGATTTTTTGCAGTGTTTGTGCTGATGGATCCTGGATCTTGCATGAACCCAATGAAGTGTAGCTTGAATGCAGTCTGAGTCGCTGCGAATAAAAGCGTCTGCCAGATGCATGAATGTAAAGCGTGAGGTTTCTCTGAGCCATCGCTCACACTTGTTTTTCTCCCTTGCAGCAGGATCTGTCTGTGATCTGCAGTGATTTGTGGGTAATTTGTTGCACAAGGAAACTGAGAGCATGCGAGGTCAGAGGTCAGCGTGTAAATCAGTCCCATCGCTGAGCTCTTTCTCTTACAGGCTGAGGTTCATGTCAGCAGTTCTCTCAGTTTACCCATGATGCTCAGCGGTGCGATCGATCTCTGACGCATGTTCCGCTAAGCCAATTAAAGTGATCTGCTGATTAGTTGTGTGTGTGTGTGTGTGTGTGTGTTTCTGCAGGCTGAAGTTCAGAAGTGATCGAGCGGAGCGGCAGGACTCAATCATGCGGTTGCAGGCCTTGTTGCTGTATTTCACGGTGCTGCAGACGGCCGGAGCCGCTTTCCCAGAAGACAGCGAGCCAATCAGTATTTCACACACTAACTGTGAGTAACTGCGTCTCACTTGTTCTCATCCCGCCATCTTTTCCTCTCAGCGGCTCTGTGAAATGTGATTCTGGTGGCCTGAGAGACTGTAAATGCTGTCAGAGTCGGCGAGACTTGAGAGATCCTCTTTTGTGTTGCCTGTCAGGATGAAAGACTTACAAACACACACACAGTCTCACTTAAAGGCCCCTGAAATGCACTGTTTCGCTTCCTGTGTCCATGTATTTCCTTTTAAAACAGCAAGGTCTTGTTTTGTATCAAAAGGCTTTAATTTTCCTTTCTGTCACGAAACACGATTGGCTGTTATGTTCTTATTCTAGTGCAGAGTTTCTCAAGTTAATAAACAGCTAATAATGAATTAAGGCCAGACACTACAGACAAAACCGGCGTGTTTTCATGCACTGGTCAGTTTTGCATCCTTATCATGTCTCTTCTTTCAGAAGAGTGGAAAGAAAACATCCAAAACACACATTAAAGTTTAAGTGTTTTTTTTTTTATTGCACTTTATCTCATTTGCATCTTTCATATCCGTAAAGAGTTCTTTCTCTTACAAACAACAAACTTTACAGTTTTATTCCTCTCTATATTCTGAAGGTTTGTTTATATTTTATTCACACTGATTTATTCAACATTTCACTCCTAAAACATGGTGAAAATGTGTTTGTTTTCTGTCTGTTGGCAGTGTTTTCTGATTCATGGAGTGATAAATCAAAGTAGAATTATGGACTTTATCCAAAGTTCAGATTTCTTCTCTTGAAATGCATGCAAATTAGTGCATATTTAATTAGAAGATGCCTCATTTGCATATTTAAACATAACATCTCAGATTTTTTTTTTCTCCAGTTCTTAATGTAATCAATCAACTAGGGAAGTATGATAATGTCTGTTATTTTTAAGGTTAAATTAAAATTTTTACCCTTATTCACCTGTGGTGTCTTGCCTTAAATCGTCTAAATGTAAAATGAAAAGAAAATATTTAAAAATAATGCTGAACGTGTGCGAATCAAACTCTGTTCCTCTTCCTTCTCCGTCAGATACCAAACAATATCCAGCGTTCGTGGGACACAAACCGGGAAGGAACAACACGCAGCGGCACAAACTGGACATTCAGCTGATCGTCATCATGAACCGGACTCTCTATGTGGCCGCCAGGTGAGTGTGCTATTTAAAGATCGGCCCGGTTATGAGCAGAGACTGGTAAAGTGCAGATTGAGCAGATTGTTGGCATGGTAACCAGCAGCCCATTCCCAGCATATGGACAAGAAGCAGCACGTTCAGAGCCGTGAGAATCAGACGCTCATCAGTGCTTTACATACACACTTGACTAGTTTTACCTTTATCTGGGTTTCTTAATTTGCCCTTCTATGAATTAAGTCCTTAAATCAGAGCAGAAAATCTTAAAATTATTTAAAATTAAAGTCATGGCATTAAATGTTGCATGAACTGGAAAGCATGAATATCTTCATCAGTGTTTCTGTCTTGTTTTCCAGTATCTAAACATCCTGAAATCAAGACACATTTACTGGAGATACAAAATTAAGATATGTAAAAATAGAAATAAACCTGCAATAAAATAAACTTAAATAAAAAACTTAAACATTTCATTTCAGTACTGAAATAAAAGGATATAGATATTTATAGAAATAAAAAAACACACACAACAAACTTACTTTTAACTAAAATTTCAATGAAAACATAATATAAAAATAAAAACTAATAAAATTAATAAACATTTAAAAAAAATAATAAAAACTGTAATATTATCTCTGATATAAATTAAAACTGGTTAGAAGTTGTATTTTCAAAGTTTGTGAAAATGTGTTGCTTATTCAACTTGGAGAACATGTATTGTGTTTCATTCATTTATTTATTTTTTAATTTAATTAAGTGTCTTAAAAAGTCTTAAATTTACCCTCATAAGTGCTGCGGAAACCCTGATTCATGTTTTCACAAAAGTACCTCCTAAATTCAAATGATTTTCAGGTCTTCTGGTTGCTCTGAATGTGTGTGAATGTTGTGTAAGACATGGTACGAATAAATTAATGAAAGGATATCTTGAGAGTGCGGTTTTTCCTCTTTTACCTTTGGATACTTCTTTATTACTCGCACCCATTAAACGACTTGGGAGTTGAGCGCGCCTTCTCCACTACAAATGTTGTGTTTCTGCCACCTGAACTAATAATCATAAGATCTCTTTATTAATTTAACAGTGCTTTAGCTGTTGTGAGTGTGTATGTGAATGATCTGAGATCTTGTTTCTCATGATAAACGTTAGGGTGTTCTTCGGCCAGAGATACAGAGTTACACCTGATCACACTCTGATTGATTGATTGCTGTAGGCTCCGCCCCCTCTCATTCTCCACTAATGAAAATGCTGGAGCTCTGATTGATTGATAGCTAGAGGCTCCGCCCACTCAATCCTCCATCGGTTTGAAAGCTCTAGCGGTGGCTCAGTGTTTTTATGATGGTTAGATCACAGATCTTTTGTTTTCTTCTCTGCAGTTTAGAAAAATCCATGTTTTTGGCTCCAGGCTCCTCTGGGCTTTCTATTGTTTTGTGGCTTTATTTAGGCCTGGAGTGGCTGATGTGACTCAGCACTCTGTAAATAAGAGTTTTCTTTGGAGTTTTTCTTCAGTTTCTGGTTTCTTGAAACCTCCGTGCAGCTCAACGAAGAGTGTGTGTTACAGTAGACATGATATGAAGCTCACACACAAACAGAACAATAACAGAATCAATGACAGAAACTCTGACAGGACTGCAGGGTGAATCGTACTTTAATCATGATCACGATTTCTGTTTCTTACAATTGCTCATTTCTCAATACTTGGGTCAGTTTTTCAACAACTTGTCACAATATTGGAAATATTTCTGTTTTAAACCATGAATGCTGATATGGAGTGATGTGTGAAGTACGTTCATTGAGTTTTGGTGGTGTTTTTTTTTTTCTTTTCACTGAATGCGTTTTATGCACTCATTGATAAATGATCCAGTTTATCCACATAGATGCTGCTGAGTCTTGAGAGTGTTGACACATGTGATTATAAAAGTCTG
Source organism: allo-octoploid hybrid of Carassius auratus x Cyprinus carpio (assembly GCA_024542945.1). NCBI lineage: Eukaryota > Metazoa > Chordata > Actinopteri > Cypriniformes > allo-octoploid hybrid of Carassius auratus x Cyprinus carpio. The sequence continues at coordinate 107,819 of JANHFF010001659.1, read as the reverse complement.
TAATTATGGATTTAGTTGATGATTGCAGACTCGGATATCTGCTCAAGCGGATTCAGACCTCAGTAGATGTGAGATATAGAGCTGAAGTTCCTCAGCTATGTTTCCATCCACCTACTTTTAACAGCATTTTGTAATATCGCATAAAAAAGAACACTGGGTGAAATGCCAAGATGTGCATAAATTGCACAAATGCACATAAAAAAACATATGCACACAAGTGAGTAGGATAAACTTTTTATCCGTGCATAAACTATGATGGAAACACATTTACTCAATAAATTCCACCATGTGCATCATACTACCATCTCTGTGACATTACACTGGGACGACAATCTAACAGGCATTATTAAAAAAATCACATCAAAGGCTTCTATTCTTGAGACAGTTGGCATATCTGAAGTTATGTCCAGTATTTATGGATCTGTCATTGAAAGCGTGCTGACTTTCTCAGTTATAGTGTGGATTGGTAGCTCCACAGCTCACAGAGATGTCAGATTAGTAGTATAACTCAAATTACTGGTTGTGATCTTCCAACTTTTGATAAGATCTATGTCTCACGCTTGCAGAAAAAAGGTCTAACAATGCTGAAAGATCCCTTACATCCAGCCGATATTGTTCTCTTTGACACGTTGGATGGAAACGGTTCTTTATTCACAAATGTTTTATACGATATTCCAGTTTTGCACAATTCGAATCTTTGGATGGACACACAGCTAGAGTGTTATGTGAAACACACACACACACACACACACACACACACACACACACTCTCTCTCTCACCCACACACAAACACACACACACACACACACACACACAGCTGAGCTCTGGGTCTGGAGGTGCTCATTGTCCACATTCCTCAGGCTGCGGCCGAGGCGTCCCTTAACAACCCAAACCCCCCCGTCATGAGAACAGAGAAACACCGCTCCACTGACCCCAGAACAGCTGAGAAACTCCGCGTTTGAGGCCTCGCGTGTGATGGAGGGCGGAGCTTCGGCGGAGGATTGACAGGTGTGAGACGCATACTAATGAGCTCCTTTCTCTGTGAACACAGAGTGAGAGAGTTTGACAAAAGGCCACCAGATGGACACGGCCGGCCCGCATGAGAAGCGCATTCCTGCACACAAAGAGCCTCTGTTGAGCTCTGGACGATCGGCACAAACTGCATCAGACCTGCACTCAGTAAAACACATCAAACGAGAGAGGGGTTGTGTGTTTAGTTCATGTTTAGCACATACGCATGCTTAAATGTGATGGATTATTCACTTTCTTTCCTTTGGAGAAACAGAAATCTGGAGTTTTTTGTCTAATCAGATGAAGTCAAGTCAAGTCACCTTTATTTATATAAAGCTTTTAACAATAGTATCTGTGCAATCAAGTCAATGATATCGCTGGATATAAAGTGGCCCCAACTAAACCAGCCAGAGGAACCAAACTCCATCAGTGACATTGTCTTTATTAAAGAAAGAGAATAAGTATCTTGCTAAACGATCTGGTTATGGAAAGTTTACAGATATTGTCTCCACTGCACACTCATGTCATCTAATGTTTATAATGAACCAAGCAAAAGTACAACTGAGCTCAGCTGCACGTCATCATTTTCATGCATGGAAAACTGTGGAATCAGTAAAACTTTACTTAAGCTTGTCTTCAGACCCAATTGTTTCATTCTGAATTGTGAACTGAAGAGAGAACATGCATTATTAAAAACTTACTGTCCCCATTCTGGAATATTACACATATTAGTTCTGCATAGATTCAGTCTTCCTGGTATTCTGTAGCTTATATAAACAGATGACACTGTAAGCTGTGTTTTATCTCTGCGTTTGGAAGCACAGTTTGTGACTCATCTGTAGATTGAACGATCGGTGATGTCATTTTTACAAAAGTCAGATGTTTAGATGGATTTATAACTCTTGGGTTGTTTTGCATGGTAAATAAATTCTTCATAAAACAGATTATTGGAGTGCGTTTTACAAGAAAATACAATTTCAGGCTTTCTATTTAATAATTCTGTTTAATTCAATGTCTTGCAGTTTCATTGTAGTTACTTGTGAAATTTTATTAGCAATTTCTGAATTAAAATAGTTTCTAGACCAGATTTTTTTCACTATGTATATTGACTAATTAATTAATTAATTTATAATTTATTCCCAAAAGCTACCTGCAGGTTGCATGAATCTCTAAATGACACATTTGGAACAATGGAACTTAATTATCAAATATTAAATTACTTAATTTTGTCTTTTGAAACTTGGGTTCAAAATCAATTTGGCTCAGAAATCTGAGCTTTGAGTAGTGCATCAGCATGAGTTACACATCCGCATTTCATCAGACCTGAAATAAAAGAAACAGCCAGTAACTCCATCAGTTCTCACTGAGATCGGCAGTAATTACACGCTAGAATGGAATTTGACTAACGAGTGCGGAGCGACACCATACCTGTGCTGATTAAACTTCATCAGTCAGAAACACAATCGCTGTGTAACTCAGACGAGCTGATTAATTGAGCTGATCTGATTAATGCTGCTGGAGGACTGAAGGAGTGTTTCTGTCCTTCACACACACACACACACACACACACACACTTCTGATGCCACTGTGATTAATTACTGGGCTTTTCATAACGTTTGAGGAGTTTCATTGGTCTTGAGATCAACAGAGAAACAGCATTCATTTCACAAATGGCTTTTCTATTAGATTGAGGGAGCGAGGAAGATTCGATTCAATTAATCTCAAGTCTGAACGCTGGATCAGATTCAAAACACGTTCCGGTCGCATGAGAGGATTATATTTTTTAAGTGTGTATATAAATTTTCTTTCTTTTTTTTTTACAACTTGTGCACAGTCTTATTTGTATACTATTATAGTTTTTATTAATATTTAAAATTACCTTTTATTTTTATTGGTATTTTATTTGTAGTCTTTTTAAGTTAGTTGCAACATTTTTAATTTTCATTCACCTGGTTTTATTTTAATTTTATTTCAGATTTCAAATAGCTAAAATGTTTTTAATAATTGACTTGTCAAGCCATGATTCAAGGTTTCTTAGCAAACCTTCGTTTCTAACTAATGTAGCTGAATTTTAGCTCATTGTGATTCTGCTTTCTGAAATGCTTCCCTCCATTCAAATTTAAGAACGGAATTTGTAGTTCTAAAAGTCTTCAGGGTTTAGTTGTGAATTAAGTGAGTGACGTTTATGTTACATTTTATATTTAATTCCAGTATTTGCCTGCTGGGATTGGTTTCCAGGGACATTTTTTTAAAACCTTTTGCTAGGGCAGTTTTTCCAAAATTACTTTATTAAATATGACTGTTTGTTTTTTTCATGAGAAAACCTACTTCAATCAGAATCCTATAGATAGTTACCAATCAAGTGTGGTCAACATTAACAAAACTGTTTATAATGCAGTGTTTGATGTAAAGGTCCCACAGAAAACAGGAGCTCATTACAGGGCTGCAGCATTGTGACAAATCCTCATTGTTGATGAATGTTTCTGATATTGTAATAGTGATTATTAATGTGTACAGTCTGTGATACTGCAGCTGAAGACGAATGAAAGTGTGAATGTCTTCACAGGGATCACATTTACACGGTGGACATCGAGACGGCCGACACAGAGGAGATCTTCTTCAGTAAGGTGAGTCTGAGGATAGAGTTCTGTCCTGCTCTTAATTACCTGGCAGCAAACGAACCAAGCGTCTCTATCTCTCTCTAAGAGCTTTATCCCATCAGGAGCCGCTGTCACGTGTGTGTGTGTGTGTGTGTGTAACCGGCTGATTGATGGGGATCGATCGATCGAGCGGCGTGTAGTTTAATCATCAGCCGTGACAGAGAGCAGTAATTGAGTCCAATCTATCGATATGACATTGATTTGCTGTCCGCAGAAGCTGACCTGGAAGTCCAGGCAGGCCGACGTGGACACCTGCAGGATGAAGGGAAAGCACAAGGTATGATGATGTCACTGAGGAGCGATGATGTCATGGATGAGTGATGATGTCACGGAGCTTTTTGAGGAAAATATCTGCTGATTTGCAAAGAAAGGCCTAATATTAGATAATTTGATGTTCAAAATTTTAAGTTTGAAAATATAAATTATGTATAGTTTTTCGCAAATTTTTTTTACAAAAAAATAAGTGCATTAAAGCTGACCTATATCTGGCTTATGTTTGCAAAAAAATGCCTAATATTACCTAGTTCGAGTTCAGAAATATAAATTAAAAAAATGTCTATGTGCAGTTTTTTCTGTAATTAAGAATGCAGATTTTTTCAAATTATATACATGAACTGTATCAGCTTTAAAAACTTATCAAAGCAAAAAGTCAGAAATGTCAGTTTTAATGATAAAGAAGCATTCAAAATGCATCATTTAACTTACAATCTCCAAAAGAGTACAGAAAAATGTTTAAATACTCAATTTAATTAAAAAGAAAAACAACTACGAAGACATGTTTATAATTAAATAAGCTTTATTCTGAACAATATCTTTAATTACGTCTCTGTTAGGATGCAGTAAAAGCAGAAAACATCTGGCTCATGTTTGCATTTTCTTCTGTCTCTGGACATAATTCTGACCTTGAAATCAGGATTATAAAATAATGCCATGCATGTGAAAAGAGGCTGAGAACTGAACAAACAGTTGTGATCTGGCTCAGAATCAGACAGAAATCATGTGTTTGTGGTGTTTTTCTGCTGAGAATAAAAGACTAATTCACAGCACAAATGCTTGTAAAAGCGAAAATGCGATGAAATGCATCATATTTAGTGAGAAAGTGTGACATGCTCCAGCAAAACAGACACTATTTTTGGAATCAGCAGCCAAAATTAGTCAGAAACAAGCGTTGGATTTCATTCAGCAGATATGGAGTAATAAGTTCTCGTCTCGTTGCAGGACGAGTGCCATAATTTCATCAAAGTCCTGCTGCAGCAGAGCGACGACTCTCTGTTCGTCTGTGGAACCAACGCCTTCAACCCGTCCTGTCGGACCTACAAGGTGAGACTGCAGTGTTAGCGTGACCTCTGACCTCTGCCGGGCTGCACATTTGATACTCAAGCGACAGAATGAAAGCGTCAGAGATGGATACGAGTGTGTGAGTGATTGAGGGTTAACATGAAGACCAGTTCTGAATGACACATGATACAGTGTTGCTGTGGGACGTCCTTCTTTTTTCTTTCTAAATCCAGGTTATTAAAACATCGAAAAAGAATAACAAATGTATCAAATAAATATCAAAAATATCTAGGTTGATTTTTGTAGAGAGCGAAACACTGACTCGGATCATCAGGAAGCTGTAGATGTGTTTTTCACTTGTAATGCCAGAATAAATCTGAAGTATCTTCAGGAAAGTCTGAAATCTGAATTATTTAGCTGGAAAGATCAGAGACGTTTCTGTGAAGACAGATTGACACTGCTGTGTTAAAGAGGCTCAGAGCGAATAAAAGCCCATCAGAACCTTGTCTATGATGTTTAACTCAAAACTTCACGAAACTAGTTGATCTAAACACGCATGCTAACATCTATAGGCATTATAATTGTTATAAAAGTTAAAAACCTTTTATAGTAAAGTACCTGGAAATGCCAAAAATGCTCTTTTAAATCATTGGTTTAGGTGGTTACAGGCTTGCGAAATAATACATAATATTTTTTTCTGCATGTGCTTAAAGCCTTAAAGCTTGAACCTCGGTAATCACTGCTTGTAGCTATATTATTACATTTTATTCATTACATTACATTAATTATTATTACATATAAATTATAAGTTTCTATATTTTTGCTTTTCTATTAATACATTTGTATTTTAACTTTTGCACAAACTTTTTCTTAAAAACCTTTCTTTTTTAAATTTTAGTCCATTTTAATTCTACTTTCTTAAATTTAAATAGCAGTTCTGCTGTGATGATTATTTACACGTTTTTGTCAGACGTGAATGAGAATTAATTTAGCTTTCAAGTGCGTAATACATTATGCATTGCCTTAAAAAGCATTTCATGACATTAATTCTTCATAAACTTGTTTAGGGCTGTTAAACCTGTTGAATAAAGCAGCTTTAACTCATGCTGAGAGTGTTTTTGTGCTGCTGCATTCTCTCTGTTCATTGACTGAGTGTTTTTGCTTTATATTTTTACATCGTCAACTCACATTCATTTCTACAGCGCTTTATACAATGCAGTTTGTTTCAAAGAAGCGTCACTGAAAATAACAGAATCAGTGTTGAAGCCAAACTATAAAGCCACTCTACAGAAGATAATCATGCCGTAATTCAGCTCTAGTCAGTTCAGTGTTGGGGGTAAGGCATTAATCAATTACTTTTTTCAGCTAACTAGTCAAATTTACAATGAAATACCTGAGTTACTTTTTCAAATAAGTAACAGTCATTTTGGATCCCCATGTATTGACTGACATATATATATATATATATACACATGTTTGTTAATAAAAAACAAACAAGTAAAAAAAAAAAAAAAGAAACACAAGCAAACCCAGCACAGGTGACAAAAAGTAACACAAAAGTAACGTGTAATGTATGACCTTCTATAAAAAGTAACGCAATTACTTTTAAAAGCCCTTAACTGGGGCTGCAAAATGATTGGTTGTGATTAATCAATTCCAAATAAAAGTTTGTATGTATTATGTATATATATAAATACACACACACATATATGTATATATTTTTAAAAACTTTGTATGTATTGTATGTATTTGCATTAATTGTGTCTAATCATTTTGCAGCCCAAACTTACCCCAGCACTAGGGTTTTGTAAAGCTTGGCTCTAAACGCTGCTGTTTTCACATTGAGCGGCTGGTTTAGTCTCGTTCAGTGTTTTTGCTCGATTTGACCCCATCATCTGCTGCTCTGCCGTCAGTGAAACACAGAACGACCGGAAGATCTTCTGCCAGCCGTCGCTGTCTAATAACTGGCTCGGTCCAGCAGAGAGATGCTGAAGCACTAGCCGCTCACAGATTTCCCCCACGGACACTCGGTCTTTGGAAGCCCTCGAGCGGCGTTGTGTCTGCTCTGCTGTCCACGGCTCTGAAAACAGCGTCTGTTTGAGGGCCAGAGTCGTCCCACTTTAACCATCGGCGTACAAATGTTCTCCTGAACGGATGCTGTGATCCGCGGCCTCCTCCTGAGAACCCATCTGCGGCCAGGCTCCGAGCGGCTGGATTTACGGCTGGTGTCCATTACATCAGCTGTTGCCGGGCGGAACGAGCGGCCCGTAACTGTCCCGAAGAGGATCGGAGCGCATGCTTACCTTCTGATGATGGTCTGGTGCTGGTCCAGACTGGTTTACACTGGTTATGTGCTGGTCCAGACTGTTTTATGGTGGTCTGGTGCTGGTCCAGACTGTTTTATGGTGGTCTGGTGCTGGTCCAGACTGGTTTATACTGGTTCTGTGCTGGTCCAGACTGTTTGATGGTGGCTTGGTGCTGGTCCAGACTGGTTTACACTGGTTCTATGCTGGTCTAGACTGTTTTATGGTGGTCTGGTGCTGTTCCAGACTGGTTTATACCGGCTCTGAGCTGGTCCAGACTGTTTTATGGTGGACTGGTGGTGGTTCAGTCTGGTTTACACTGGTTCTATGCTGGTCCAGACTGTTTTATGGTGGTCTGGTGCTGGTCCAGACTGGTTTATACCGGCTCTGAGCTGGTCCAGACTGTTTTATGGTGGCCTGGTGGTGGTTCAGCCTGGTTTATACTTGCTCTGAGCTGGTCCAGACTGGTTTATGGTGGTCTGGTGGTGGTTCAGTCTGGTTTATACTGGATAAAATATAAAAAATGAAATTAAAATTTTTAAAAGTTAATAAATATGTATGTAAATAAATAAATGTGCTAATGTTTGTGCTTTTTGTATCTGCTGACCAATCTACAGTATTTAGTTTTTTTTTTTAAAGAGCAGCGTGTCATATCTGTAGTTGTATGTTTAGGGTTAGGGTCTGTTCGTTTCTGTTCGTTTGTGTAGATGTTGCATTCATTTAAACCATTCTAATTAAATCAGAACGAGGGAATGAATTAGTACAGCGAGGCCATGATTTAATCAAACAAGGGAACGAGTCGAATCTTAGGAATGAATTCTCAATATATCTTTGTCATGTGTGGCTCTGTGCATCATCCATTTGATTTGTGTTAATACAAGTTTTCTGTTTAATATTATTGAGTTTGTCATTGCACATTTTTTTTTATTGTAGTAAGAATAATAATGAATCCAGCATTTTCTAGCATTAGTTTTGTTCAAAGAAAGGGAAAGATCCAATGATTGAGCTCAAAGTAAACGCTGTATTGGATCCTGTAAACTGTGTGGCATAATCACTAATGGTTTATTAATTGCTGAGATTCCTGGTTTGCTCTTCCTCGCTGTCATGCTGCGGAGCGGGAATACCATAACATTCCTCATCCGTGTTTGTTTCAGTGTATTTTGGGAGGAATGTTAATTGTGAGCGCTCAGCTCCTGATTGACCTTCTTCAGATTCACCAAGATAGAAATAGCCAGCGAAACCAGCGGCCTCAGAGTGCAAGGGCTTTAAAAATAACACTGTCTCAGACGCTGAAGGCTAGGGTGGGTTTGACCTCTGACCTCTGACCTTTCCCTTCATTCCTGCAGATGGACAGTCTGGACGCGGTGGGAGATGAGATCAGCGGAATGGCGCGCTGCCCGTATGACGCCAAACACGCCAATGTGGCCCTGTTTGCCGGTAAGTCACCGCCGTCCCGTCTAAAGCACTTCCATAACGAACGTCTGTCAGAAGCATGCTGGGAATACGAGCAACTCCAGCCGGAGCAACAGTCCTAGCCCTGTTTCTGGGAAGAGCGTTAGCTGGCAGCGACTCGTGTGCGGCCGCTCTGGAAACACATGAAACTATTGTGCTGCGGTTAGAGAGCGCCTCTGGGAGTCCCGCCCCGAAATACAGCAGCAAAAATAACGCTGGAGATGGAAAACCCGCATGACTCATTCCTCCATTAGCGGCCGTAAAACCTTCCAGAGAAACTTCTGCCTTCCCAGCACTCGTGTGGCTAAAATAACGCCATTATACACTATGAAAAATGCTGTTTAGAAGTTAAAAACAGATTTTTGGAGTATGTTTAACAAGAAAATAATATTTCAGTCTTTCTACTTCAAAATGACGTTTAATTTAATGTTACCTTATGTTGCTTTATAATTATTTGTGCAATTTCTAAGTGAAAATTTTCAGGAAAAAACTAGGAAAGTGAATATAGGAAAAGTTGTCTACCAAAAATGGGGGTTAGGAATGTAGTGAATTATAAATATATTTATTAAAACATTTTTAAATGACATAGTTAGATATTACAGTACATTTGTGGATATAAACAATTACATGCAGCCCGTGGTTTATAATGAATATTAATGTGACATTAATCTTTACAGGCGATTTCCTCACAAACCTATCTCTGTAGATCATTTTTGTGTAAATCTGCCTTTTCAAAAATATATATTTTAAAACTAATGTTTATCTGCTTAATTATTAACATCCAACTGTATTTTTTGCCATGTTTACAGCAGGGAATGAATTATAAATATGTAAATTCAAAATGAGAATTAGAGATATTATAAATTGGTGGATAAAATATTAACAACGCCTCGGTTGTATTTAATATCAATATGCTATTTCCTCAAGCCAGTATGTCTTAAGACTGTACATGTACCTTTATATAAATCTACTTTTAAAAATATATATAAATTAATAGTTAATAAATTTATGTAAATAAATAAAAGTGCTTCTGTATCTGCTAACCACAGAGTATGTATCTGTAGTTGAGAGGTTGTTTCAGTCATTAGTGCAGTTGTTGGAGTGATTGTGATTGTGATTGTGTGTTTAAACGCTGTTGTCTTCTGCTGTAGACGGGAAGTTGTACTCGGCCACGGTCACAGACTTCCTGGCGATCGATGCGGTGATCTACCGCAGTCTGGGCGACAGTCCGACCCTCAGGACGGTCAAACACGACTCCAAATGGCTGAAAGGTAACGTTACTTAGTTACTTTTTATGGAAAGTAATGCGATACGTTACTTTTGAGTTACTTTTTAAATCTGGGCAGGGCTTGCTTGTTTGTATTTATATAAAATGTAAAAGTCCTTTCACACCAAAAGTGAAGTGAATACAGCTCAGGCTGAAGGAAGTGTAAATTCACGTCTGTACAGTAGAGGGTGCCGCTCAAACTAATCACATGAAGAATATGACGCAGGAGAAGAAAGTTCAACACTATTCAGCAATAACTAAAATTATAAACAAATGTGTCATTTTTGATTGGTTGATTTGGATCATCGAAGGTGACGTTGGTTAATAAAATGGGATTAAATACATAAATGGAATTTGTTTTATTTAACAGTTAAGTGTTGAGGAATACTGAATGTGTTTTTTTGCAGTGAGATGAGTAAACACATGTTTATATTTACTCTAGATCTACAGTAAGATCATGTTCACACACAATGCCCTGCACTCGCTCCTGATTTCTGTCACCATGGCAACACCAGAGCTGTCACTCAATACATGGAAACAAAGTAACTGGTGTTACGTGTTTGAAAAAGTAACAGATATTTCCTTCTAAATTAAAAATAATGCATTACTTTACTAGTTACTTTAAAAAAGTAATCTGATTACGTAACTCACGTAACTTGTGGTGCATTACCCTCTACACTGCAGAGAGCGTTAATCGTGTCCAACGACTGACGGACATCACTGAGACAAGCTCATCACAATATGCTATGATCTGAATTCATGTTTTGATGTTTGAGCTCACAGTCGCTCTTGTTGATTTCAGAGCCGTATTTCGTGCAGGCCATCGATTACGGCGAGTTCATCTACTTCTTCTTTCGGGAAATCGCCATGGAGTACAACAGCATGGGGAAGGTATGGGAAAAACATCTAGCGTGTTTTGCTGCTTCAGACAGGAAGTGACAGGAAGTGGGCTTATGAAGTATGTGGGGGTTTTTAAGAGATCTCAGGCGCGGCCCGTCAGGACGCATGCACTAAAAATAACACAAACATTGTCTGCTATCCCAACGACGAGCCCTAAATAGCTTTAGGTCCAGAATTCACTTCCTGGTCTGTGAGTGCTGTGAGCAAACAGACGAGTGCATGACAAAGGCTCATTGTTGTGAGTTCAAGTGCAGAAGACGTGAGATTTGAGAGGCTTCAGCGCTCCGATTCAGTGAGGAGTAATTACAGCCTGAGCGTCTCCGGTGAATATGAGTCTCTCCAGTTACTGTACAGACCGACCTGCCAGATTACTGTAATTACCCTCGTACTCCACACTAACAGCTCGAATTACAGCAAAATCAGTGCTGTCAGCAGGAAGAATACATCAAGTCACATTTACAATACAGAATCAATGATTCACACTTCATCAAATATGAAACCAGTTCAAATCTCAGCTGTAAGACAGCTCAAATCAGATCAGTTCAGTAACGGTAAAATTCATCAGTTACGAAACAAAATTGATTTCAGCTGTAGAGTAATTATTAATCTGATAGTAGCAGTGCATTCAGATCAACAATATTACTGGCTAATTTTATGATTTGATTTTGATTCACAAGCTTGCAATTTGCATTTGGATATATATAGACAATCAGGTCCAGCACGTGTCCATTTTTATCTCTCTCGACTAATCCTGTAAAGCACAATAAACCCGGTCAGTCGTGCATTACTATATTAAAGTCATTCATAAAATTTTAAATTGTACATAAGGCAGTTTCTATAATAAAAATGTATTATAATACCATATTAATGATATAATTATGTTTCTACTGCGGATTGTTATTGAAATATAAACATTTAAACAGTGGATGTGGTAACGTTTTCTAGATAGATTTATTCAAACATACATTAAATACTGAAGACAACAGGTTCAGTATAAATATAATGAATATGTAATATAGTGCATATATTTATCAAAATGCTCCATTCTAGAGTTATTTTTCCCATTGTTTATGGTCATATGGTGACATTAAGCTGTTTTATTGGCATCGCTCTGCGGTTGAATCACATGATTCATGATTCATTTCAGTGAGCTGTTCTGATTCCTCTGATGTTCGTTCGTGTTTATTTGCTGCTGTAACTAGTAGTAAAGAGGGAGAGATGACCGGTGATCTGTCAGCACACTTTAAAGAGCCCCATCCAAGCTAAAGGTGACGGGAACAAGAAACCCAAACTCCATCAGGGACAGAAATGCAGAATCCAGGCTCAGTTCAGTTTTCCTGAAGCGTATCTAGTGTTTTTGAGAGCATGATGCAAATGTCCGGCGTGTTTAATGTCTCTCTGATCAGGTGGTGTTTCCGCGAGTGGCTCGCGTGTGTAAGAGTGACCGCGGCGGCTCTCAGCGAGTGCTGGAGAAGCAGTGGACGTCCTTCCTGAAGACGCGGCTCAACTGCTCCATCCCTGGAGACTCACACTTCTACTTCAACATCCTGCAGGCCGTCACCGACGTCATCCACATCAGCGGCCACGACGTGGTCATGGCCACCTTCTCCACACCGTACAACAGGTACAGATTAAGAGCTGTCAAACAAAATTCAAATGTATTTTTTCAGCCATGTTGACAGCTCTAGTACAGATAACAGCAGATAAGACCTCGTTTAACAGCATCGAGATCCAGCAGATTCCTGTGAATGAACTCATGTTGATGGCAAGGCGACACACAAAGACCCTGTTAGTCAGAGCTTCTGTCTCACTCAGATTCACAATCCGGCCCTTGTGTGCCGCTCGTGTCCGAGCCGGAGTGATTCACAGTTTTGTTATTTTGCTGAAAGCGTGTCTCCGTGTGTTACAGTATCCCGGGATCGGCCGTCTGCGCGTACGACATGGTGGAGATCGCGGCGGCCTTCACCGGACGCTTCAAAGAGCAGAAGTCGCCCGATTCCACCTGGACGCCCGTCCCAGAGGAGAAGGTGCCCAGACCCAGGTATCCGTCCCATACACAGTCCAGCTCATCAGCTCGAGACACTGCAGACCAAACCAGTGTTTATGCACTGCCCAGTTCTTAGGTCTATTTTGCTTCCATATCATGTATTCTTTCTCTAGTGGAAAGAAAACGTGCAAAACACACATTTAAGTCTTTATTTTATTGCACTTTATTCAATTGTGGCTGTAGATTTCAATCCCAATCCATATCTTTAAAGAGTTTTTTCCTCTTACAAACACCGTTTTATTCCTCTCTATATTCTGAAGGTTTGTTCATATTTCATTCACACTGATTTATACAACATTTCACTGCTAAAAACATGGTGAAAATGTGTTTGTTTTCTGTCTGTTGACACCTGTGCTGTCTTGCAGCTCATACCAGCATTACTAGATATGAAACCATAATGCAGTCAGCAAACATGGAACTCTGACTTATAGAAAATAATTCAACATCCTGTAACATCTCACAACCTTGAAGAAGATCGAAAAAGTTCATCAACGTTGCCCTAAGACAAGAACGCATTTTGGTTTTAGGACAACTTTGATGAAAGACGACTGTAATAAACATGTTCAGGGATAGTTGACATAAATGCATGCATTCATGTATAGTCTTAAAATATTTAAGTTATTAGAATTACATTTTTAATTATTAACTACTAAATGTAAAATTTTAATTAAATTGTATTATTTTATTTTACATTATATTTTATTTTTATTAATTCTTTTATATTTTACTGTATTTTATTTAAGTGTATTTGTGTTTGGAGCACGTAACCTGGTTCTCCAGATGCAGCCGCTGATTAAATCGTCTCACAGGACTGTTTTTACAAAGCGGAGATCTGCTTCCATATGGCTCGTCTTTGTGTCATGAACGGCGGGACTATCGCCTGCGCTGATTAACATAAAATTATGTGTTTGTGTGAAACGAGGTCAAGTGTTAATGAGAGCGACCATGCCAGCCGTGTCTCAATGTAATTCTGTTTCCTCTGTGGTGGGAATGAAGCAATGCATTTCCCATTCAGCAGCGCAGAACCATAAACCTTCCTCCATTCAACATATTTATCGCAGGCAGCTGAGATTCATTACCGTTCAGTTCAAGGCCACATTTTCATTACAGTGATTTAAGCTTGTTGTCGTGATTGTAGCATTGAGATGTTCATATCACTGATGCAGTAGATAGAGATGTTTGATGTTCCGCTGTCGTCTTCAGGCCGGGCGTCTGCGCAGGATCTTCTTCTGGAGAGAAATTCAAAGTGTCCAATGAGTTCCCGGATGAAACGCTGAACTTCATCAAGCTTCACCCGCTGATGGACGAAGCCGTTCCTTCCATCGCCAATCGGCCGTGGTTCCTCAAGACGATGGTTCGGTGAGTCGAGTCGGGTCAGAGGTCCTTCTAAGACGTGAATTATGCATGGAGATTTTTGTCATGCAAATATGGATTGATGCCCATCTTCATAAGCGCTGCTCATTTTCGTGAATGAATCGAGTCATTTGCATGAGATTCAGACATGAATGTTAATTTTGTTCGTCATTTTTAGTTTTCATCATATTTGTGTCCCTGCAGCACAAAAGCAGTCATAAGTAGCACAGGTATATTTGTAGTAATAAATCATTAGGATATTAAGTAAAGATCATGTTTCATGAAGATATTTAGTAAATTTCCTACCGTAAATATATCAAAACTTAATTTTTGATTAGTAATATGCATTGCTAAGAACTTAATTTGAACAACTTTAAAGATGATGTTTCTCTCTAAAAAGCAAAAGCACAGCAAAAGACTGCCGTCTGTCTTCCTATAATGAAGTGGATTATGGGAGAATTATCTGTTCTAGCAGAACGAGGCTCTTTGAAACGACGTCTGCTTTCAGTCTGATAAGTTTCTGTTCATTTGGGTTTGTGTAAATTTGCCCCAGTAAGACCCAGTTATTGAAAAAGCGTCTGTATCCGTTTCTCTCGGCTTCAAAGACTCCACAGATTTGGAAAGAAAAACATGTATAATTTATTTGTCGTCTAATTTCCATCTTTCCAGTTTTAATCACCCTGAAAATGTATTTGCATACGGATTTGGAAATTATACATACATTTGATTAACACTGAGATGAGCTGCTAATTGGAACGGCAGCTGCCAAATAATGCTTTAATTCCTTTAGCGAGAGCCGAGTCAGAAAACCAATGGAAATTTCATTGTAATAGTGTTCATTTTGTTCGTCATTTTTAGTTTTCATCATATTAGTTTTCATCATATTCAGCACAAAAGCAGGTATATTTGTAGAAATAAATCATTAGGATATTAAGTAAAGATCATGTTCCATTAAGATATTTAGTAAATTTCCTACCGTAAATATATCAAAACTTAATTTTTGATTAGTAATATGCATTGCTAAGAACTTCATTTGAACAACTTTAAAGATGATTTTCTCAATATTTAGATTTTTTTGCACCCTCAGATTCCAGATTTTCAAATAGTTGTATCTCAGACAAATATTGTCCTATCCTAACAAACCATACAATAATGTAAAGTGCATTTATTTATCTTTCAGATGATGTATAAATCTCAATTTCAAAACTAAAAGTTTTTCAAAACTGACCCTTTATGACTGGTTTTGTGGTCCAGGGTCATACTTACTCAACCTGTGCTGCTTTTGTTTAGTCAAGGTTCAGTTGACTAAAAGTCTTGGAATTTTAGTCTAGTTTTAGACATTTTAGTCCTGCTGCATAATGGTCAAACTGATAATCACAATTATTTTCCTCAAAATGATAATGGTGATTACTGATCATGATTGTTGTCGTTTGAGAAATCACATCAGACAAGCATGAAAACATGTGGAGGTTGAGATTTTTTTTGTACTCATTTCCTTTTTGGTTGAAGAAAGCAGAGAAATTTTATATAAAGACAGTTTTTATTTTTTTTAAATAAATTTTAGTCTTGTTTTTTCATCAAAGATAATGCATGTTGATAGTCACAGTGTTTAGTAATGTCAGTCTTGTCTTCGTTCATAGTCATAGTTTTCATGAATGAAACTGAGACTGCATAGTAACCTGTATTCTTTCTCTCTGGCAGATATCGTCTGACACGTATAGCCGTGGATAACGCCGCCGGCCCTCAACGCAACCACACCGTAGTTTTCCTGGGATCGGAGCGAGGAATCGTGCTGAAGTTCCTGGCCAAGATGCGGAGCGGCTTCCTGAATGACAGCCTGTTTCTGGAGGAGCTGAGCGTCTACAACCCAGAGAAGTGTGTATTCCATTAGGACGAGCCGCTCTGTCATTTACACCCGTTTATCAGGTTACAGCGTGTGGTTAGTAAATTAAAGAGCGCTGCTGGTTTGGACTGCCAGGCCTCACTGAATGATTAAAGCAAACAGAGAGTCTGGTTAATATGTGCTGACGGCCACGTCACAGCGGAATAAACAGGCAAACGCTGCCCACCAGGCTTTTTGAGGACATCGATGCTGCATTTAACCTCTTCGCTAAAATGTTTATCTGCTTTATTAGCATTTTAAATTCCTGCATTTAGAAGATGCTTTTATCCAAAGTGACTTACAAAAGATGAGCAAAGCAATCCGTCTAAGAGCTAACAATATGCGTAATGCATAATGCCAGGTGTGCGAGAGAACTGGATTAGGAGGCAAACTGGAAAAGAGGAGAAATGCAGAGAGGATTTTTTATATTAAAGCATCACAACAGTACCACAGTACTGTGATTTATCATGTTCAAAACAATATACTGGATTATTGCTTGAATATTGGGGAGATGCTTGTGTTTTTTTTTAACAATGATCATAAATATACATTAATGAACAATAACAAGCTTAGGTTTTAGCATAACTAGATGCAAAGCAACAAGAAACTTTTCTCATGAAGCAAATGTGAGTCTACAGTAATTATTTATCGGATTTACTACAGTTTTGGCTCAGAAATTGTTTGTATATTTCACAGTAGAGAAGACATTATTTAGAGTCATTATTCAGATCTATTCAGATCAATTCAGTCTCAATGAGTGATTCAGTCTGTTCAGATGCTTTTGAGTGAACTGATGTGAATCTGAATCTGTCAAGTGATCTGATGTGAAACAGTTGAGCGATCTGGTGTGAATCTTATGAGATATCTGGTGTGAATCTGTCGAGTGATCTGATGTGAATCTGACGAGTGATCAGGTGTGAATCTGATGAGTGATCTGGTGTGAATCTGATGAGTGATCTATTGTGAATCTGTTGAGTGATCTGATGCGATCTGGTGTGAATCTTATGAGATATCTGGTGTGAATCTGTCAAGTGAACTGGTGTGAATCTGATGAGTGATCTGGTGTGAATCTGTCGAGTGATCTATTGTGAATCTGTTGAGTGATCTGATGCGATCTGGTGTGAATCTTATGAGATACCTGGTGTGAATCTGTCAAGTGAACTGGTGTGAATCTGATGAGTGATCTGGTGTGAATCTGTCGAGTGATCTGGTGTGAATCTGATGAGTGATCTGGTGTGAATCTGTCGAGTGATCTGGTGTGAATCTGATGAGTGATCTGGTGTGAATCTGTCAAGTGATCTGATGTGAATCTGTAGAGTGATCTGGTGTGAATCTGTAGAGTGATCTAGTGTGAATCTGTCGAGTGATCTGATGTGAATGGCAAGTGATCTGGTGTGAATCTGACGAGTGATCTGATGTGAATCTGTAGAGTGATCTGGTGTGAATCTGACGAGTGATCTGGTGTGAATCTGTCGAGTGATCTGGCATAAATCTGACGAGTGATCTGGTGTGAATCTGACGAGTGATCTGGTGTGAATCTGTCGAGTGATCTGATGTGAATCTGACGAGTGATCAGGTGTGAATCTGATGAGTGATCTGATGTGAATCTGTAGAGTGATCTGGTGTGAATCTGATGAGTGATCTGATGTGAATCTGACGAGTGATCAGGTGTGAATCTGATGAGTGATCTGATGTGAATCTGTAGAGTGATCTGGTGTGAATCTGTAGAGTGATCTAGTGTGACTTTGTCGAGTGATCTGATGTGAATGGCAAGTGATCTGGTGTGAATCTGACGAGTGATCTGGTGTGAATCTGATGATTGATCTGGTGTGAATCTGTCGAGTGATCTGGTGTGAATCTGATGAGTGATCTGGTGTGAATCTGTCGAGTGATCTGGTGTGAATCTGATGAGTGATCTGGTGTGAATCTGTCAAGTGATCTGATGTGAATCTGTAGAGTGATCTGGTGTGAATCTGATGAGTGATCTAGTGTGAATCTGTCGAGTGATCTGATGTGAATGGCAAGTGATCTGGTGTGAATCTGTTGAGTGATCTGGTGTGAATCTGATGAGTGATCTGGTGTGAATCTGACGAGTGATCTGGTGTGAATCTGTCGAGTGATCTGGCGTAAATCTGACGAGTGATCTGGTGTGAATCTGACGAGTGATCTGGTGTTAATCTGTCGAGTGATCTGGTGTGAATCTGTTGAGTGATCTGATGCAATCTGGTGTGAATCTTATGAGATATCTGGTGTGAATCTGTCGAGTGATCTGATGTGAATCTGTCAAATGGGCAGGTGTGAATCTGATGAGTTATCTGGTGTGAATCTGTCGAGTGATCTGGTGTGAATCTGATGAGTGAGTGATCTGGTGTAATTCTGTCGAGTGATTTGATGTGATCTGACATGAATCTGTTGAATGATCTGACATGATCTGACGTAACCTGATGTGAATCTGTTGGGTGATCTGGAGTGAATCTGATGTGAATCTGTGGTGTTCAGGTGTAGCATTGACGGCGTGGAGGACAAGCGCATCATCAGCATGCAGATCGACAGCAGGAGTCACTCTCTGTTCGTGGCATTTACCTCATGTGTGGTCAAAGTCCCGCTGTCCCGCTGCGAACGTCATGGGAAGTGCAAAAAGTGTGTATGCTTTCTCTCTATTTCATACAGACCGCTGGTCTTTCTTCACATTAACCCCTCATGTGTGTCTCTTTCAGGTCCTGTATCGCCTCCAGGGACCCGTACTGTGGCTGGGTGTCAGAGGGCGCCTGTAAAGAAATCTCATCGGACACAAAGTAAGCAGCTCATTCTCAGTCTGTAATTATAGATGGTGCGAGCCAAGCGCTGATGTCAGTCTTCCCTCGCATTGTGGTTTGAGCTGCTGGAGTTTCTCATCTGGAAAAGAGCGTTTGACCCCAGAAAGCCTTCATAACTCATCTCTTTATTAATATAGCGTATTGAACGCACAGCATGTTTCCGCTGCCGTCGTCATGTGAGCTCATCAGCACGCATTTTATACGCTGTTATTATTATTTCTGTTCTGATTGAGTTTTCCACTTCAGAAAGCGAGCCGTACAGAGCTTATGTGAGATCGGTTTGTGCAATTTCTGTAAAGTGAAGGATTATGGGATACGATCTGTGTCTGCAGTTCAAAGGCTTTTGACTTGATGCTTTCCCCATCGTTTCAGAAAAAGCTTTTTATGAAATGGACCCTGAGAAAGAAGTAGGGTGGCCATCCGTCTGGTTTTAAATTGGACTGTCTGGTTTGGAAATAACATGTCTGCTCATTTGTCTTATGCTTTATACAATGGTATAGTTTATATGAAGTAATGTACATTTTAGACACAATATTGTCATTATGGACTGTTTTGCTCCCCAATCAACACATTACATTTATGCATTTAGCAGACACTTTTATCCAAAGCAACTTACAGTGCATTCAGGCTATACATTTTTTTTATGTGTGTTCCCTGGGAATTGAACCCATGACCTTTTGCACTGCTAACGCAGTGCTCTACCACTGAGCCACAGGAACACACAGTGGTGTTTCATTCCTGAATGATTCAGCATTTTTGAATGAATTGAGTGAGTCAATGATTTAATAAGCCATTCATAAAGGCAGTTGCTAAATTCAGAACTGTAACCTAGTATACTAATCTTACTATTTTTTGCATCTTTCTGTGGCATAGGTAGTAAGAGTAGTATGCTTGTGCACCATTCCAAAATCAGCAAGTCACTTGCTTCGATCCTGAATGTATCAGCTGTTTTAAATGAATCAGTGAATCAACAACCAACTTATTTTGTCTTGTCTCCACACCTACTGGTGGTTTTAGTTTCATATTCTAAGTATCATTTAATTGTTTTATATTCAGTATATTTTATATTTAACACATTAATCTCCTATCATTATGTAATTGTAGTTGCAGTGTAAATGCATTCATGGCATCTCTGAGCTGCATTAAACAAAGACGGAATTTGCTGAAATTGATTTAAATTTGATTGGTCACTAGTTTAGGATTATTTTTCAGTTTTTATCCTAGCTTCATGAATCCTGCAAAGTGTCCTACTTTTTGGTGTTATAGAAATGGCCAGCCTATAAAGCAGCATCTCAGTGTTTCTTATTTGAGCTCTGTTCATGTGTGTTTGAGGTGTTCGTGATTCTTCATGAGGTTCAAATCTCATCTGCGCTTGGTTTCAGTCTCATCAGCGGTTTCATTGCAGTGTATTTCTCTCATCTGAGAGAGGATGAATCTATTGCTGGACGGTTGAGGGTTGAATGATAACGGGCCGCTCTTTATCACAATCCAACCAGCATCAGTGAAACCTCAGAAATAAACATTGTGTTTTTATTAATATTCACATCACATTTACAATCCTGTTTTCTGCTTCTTTTTCTCATAATATTGTTTGAATGACACATTGATTCATTCAAACGTTTATTAATATTGTTTGAAAATGTTCTTGAGATTGAAGTCATTGAGTGTGAAATGGAGGTGTTGAAGTCACTTGCTCACTGCGTGTGTGTGTGTGTGTGTGTGTGTGTGTGTGCGCGCAGATGGCCGTTCGAGCAGGACGTGGAACAGGGCAACACAGATGGACTGGGCGACTGCCAAAGTAAGCAGAACCCGTTTACTGAGCGCTGGACGTTCATCAGATACAGCTGCACTCACACAAACACACACACTCAGACACAGCTGCACTCACACACACGCTCCTTCACTCGACAAGAAGACTCGTTCACACCAGGAACTATAGCGATGACTATATTAGTGTCCACCATAATGTTATGTTTATTATATGCCTGCTGTCACTTTAAATGCTTGTGCTCTTTAAAGCAGGATGGATTCTGATTGGCTGTCAATGTTTTAATCATTCATCAGCTGGAAATTGATTCCAATAATTGCCATTCTAATAGGAATTGATTAATTTGGTTTGCTCATTTTCAAGGTTGTGGCTAGAAGGGATACAGCTAAAACCGGAAGCTAACAATAAATGAAATTTTCTACCTATTAGACTGTGTTTTATTAACATCACCTACCCCAACCCTAAACCTACCCCTTACAATAATGCAAAAACAGTAATTGTCATACATTCTGATTGGCTGTCAGAGTTTTCATCAGCTAGAAGCAAATTGCTCTGAAAGTGATTTCAACGATATTGCTCAAGTGCCGTATCTTTGGCGAAGTTTTGTTTATTAATTTATGCAATCGCAAATTTTGCATTGGGGCAAAACTCTTCCACACACAAATTTCACTCATTTTCAAATTGTGCAAGTGAATTTGCTGCTTTAAACAACAGAAACTATTCTGTTTATTGCAAGCGTGCTGCCGTTTTGTCATCTGTCACTTTCAATGCTCAAGCTCTTTAAAACTGATGGATTCTGATCGGCTGTCAGTGTTTTTATGATTTATCAGCTAGACAAAATTTTTTCAAATTCACCATTCCATTAGCAATTGTTCTATAGACCCACAAAAATTCAACCAAAATATTACAGATGTGACGGCACATGTAATTTTCTTTATAAACTGCAAAAAATGATTCTCTTACTCAGTGTCTGTGTCTTGTTTTCTAGTATAAATAACTAAACATTCTTGAATCAAGATGCATTTACTGTACAAGTAAAATGACTTAAGATATTATGTCTTGTTTTCTGTAGAAGATATTGAAAAAATAGTTTTTCTTTAAAAAAAAAAAAAAAAAGCAAAAAAATCTGCCAAGGGGGCAAAAAATAATCTTGTTTAGCCTTTGAATTAAGATTATTTTTCTTACCCCATTGGCAGATATTTCTGCTTGTTTTAATCAAAAACTAACAATTTTGATAATTTTTTTAGAAAACAAGACTTAATATCTTAAATAATTTCACTTGTTCAGTAAATGCATCTTGATTCAAGAATGTTTAGATATTTATACTAGAACACAAGACACAAACACTGAGTAAGAGAATGATTTTTTGACGTGTAGTTATGATTGGTAAATCTTCATATTTATGGTTGTGTTATCAGCACTGGTGTGAACGAGTCTTCAGTCATCTTCAGATGCACTCGAGTTATTTCTGAGCTCTGGTATGATGTTGTTAAATGTTCTGCTGCCGCAGTTTTAAATGTGTCGTTAGATTAATTCAGCAATAAATTATGTGTGTGTGTTTGAGAGAGAATTACAATTAACACGTTTTTCATTTGTCTCCAGATTCGTTCGTGGCTCTCAATGGTGAGTAAAGCTCTTCTTCTCTCTCTCTCATCGTTCTCTGACTCTCTGTTTGCGAACGTTTCATTTCTCTGACTGCGTTTTCTTGTAGAGCATCAGCGCAGGCAGCAGGGTGTGAGCGATATTACCCAGAATGCTGCACGCGGTCAGTGTCTCCGGTGTGTAGATGTAGTTAGAGACGCTCTGACCTTTCATTCCCTAATTGGATGGATCTCTGCGCTTCATAGAGCAAAGGATTGTGGGTTAGAAACAGTCGAATGCAAATGACTGTTTACAGGGAATAAACACTCAGGGCTTCTCCCAAGACCAGCAGAAATTATTCATGAAATACAATCAGGCTAAACACACACACACACACACACATGATTGACAGGCCTCCCCCGGCAGCCAGAGTGGATCTGATTGGCTGAAGCAGTGATTGTGACCTACATATCACATGCGCTGCTGTTTATTGGTGATATTAGTGATCTTCTCCTGAGCTTCATTCATGTGTGTCTGTCGCTCCAGTACTTCATTTATTCAGTGTGTGAATGTGTTTGATGTTTCCTTTTCCTTCATAAACCGCTCATACGTGTGTCCGTTTAGCTTTATAAGCACATATTCCTCCGTCTGGACGGCTGGCTTCTCGTTCTGTCTCGCTAGTTAAAGGACGCTGGCTGCTGAGAGCTGATTTCCTCTCGTATGTGTGTCATCGTCCTCTTCCTCTGGCTGTGGAAAATGAATTATAAAATAGAGCTGTCACACTAATCTCGCGGCCCATGGCGTTTCTTAAATAAATCATGTTAATGACTGCGACTACGATAAACAACGGCCACCGGCACAGAGAGGGTTTATCTGTGGATTAAACTGAGTTAAACTAGTCCAGCAGTTCACAAACTTCATCAGACAAACCCCTCTGACCTAAAAGATTTTAGTTAATGCTTCAAGAATTTAACAACATATTTGCATGTTCAAAATATGCCAGTTAATGGTCAACATGACCAAATATTGTGTATATATGTGTGTGTGTGTGTGTGTGTGTGTGTGTGTGTGTGTGTACTGTAAAAATATTCATATTAATTGTATTATTTGTTTTTATGTGTATAGATAGATAGATTTATTTTGGCTTGTTATATTTCAAGATATTTTAAAAAAATGTATTTAAGAGTTTAAAAATATTTGAATAACTATTTATTAATCTAAATTACATATTTATATAATATATATAGAATACAATTATATATTTTATTATATACTTTTAAGTGTTTTGGTTTTATTTGAAGTTTTGTTTAATTTTTTTGAAATTATTGAATTAATTATTAGCTTTTCATCAACCTTCTGCAGTTTAGGGAAGAGTTAACTAGCTGTTTGTTAGTGTTACAGCTGTGTTTAACTCTAGTTATGTCAGATTGATTTGGGTTGGTTTCGTCTTGATAATCATCGCAGCAATTAGTTTAATTTCACATGACCATTTGAGCAAATACACTCTTTAAAAAATAAAGGTGCTTCACGATGCCAAAGAAGAACATTTTTTGTCTAAATGGTTCCATAAAGATCCTTTTTCTGTTTCACAAAAGCTTCTTTGTGGTGAAGGAAGGTTCTTCAGATTATAAAGAGGTAAGAAAGAGATGGTTCTGTGTGGAACCAAAAATGGTTCTTCTGTGGCATCCCAGTGTAGTTAATTTTCAGGTCAGCTGGTCAGAGTTTATTCTGTGATTATGAGCAGCTTAATGTTAATTACTCTGCTAATTACATGCATTATCAGCAAATAAATCAATCAGTGGAGGTGAAATACTGATTGGAGTGTGAATGATGTGAGATACGAGGTGTGTGTGTGTGTGTCAGAGAGATGTTGATGTGTGCTGTGCTCCAGCAGGCCTTCTCACCACCGTCCCTCCTCCCTCCGTCGGGGGCCCGCTGCTCCGGGGCCGCATGGTCAAGCCGAAGGAGGCCGTGCCGCGGGGCGATCAGAGTGACCCGTATGTGGCCGCTCCCTCCGAGACGCAGCAGGAGAGCGCCGGTAAGCCTGGGAACGATCATCCTGTGGAGGAAACCAGCTGCTTCCAGCGTCTGCAGCGTCAGAACACGAGACACACGCCAAACCCTCGCAGATTCAGTTCAGAGTCCATGCAAACTCAGTCCAGTGACATCTTTACATGGATGCATCTGGCAGATCATGCTCTTATCCAAAGCGACTCACTTTGCATTTAAAGTTAACATTTGATCAGTTCATGCATTCAGTAGGAATCAAATTCATGACATTGGCATTGAATTACTGTCAGAGATATAGAAAATATGTTGTATTTTACTCAGTATTTCTAAATTACAGCATCAGTCTCATGAGCACAACTGTATCTGTGTTTGATGTGAAACTGAAGGTTCCGTATGTAGGGATTAAAGTAGTGCTGGATTAATATAAATGAGATACTATTATCGGTTTTATATATATATATATATATATATATATATATATATATATATATATATATTTTATAATTTATTTATAGTTTTTAATGTCTATATAGTATAAATATATTTAAATTTTATATATATATATATAAATGTCTATATAGTTTTTATTATTTTGTATTTCAGTTTGTTATTTTAGTATATCAAGTTAAACTCAAAAATTAGAAATGTTTCCTTCAGAACTAGTTGAATTAAAATAAGTGTTTTTATATATGACAAAATAGTTTTTTACAGTTTTAGTTAACTCTAATTAGCCTGTATTTGACATCATCCCTCTTACAGTATGAGCCTGAAGGACTGAATGATTGCGGCGTTTATCGGATCGATGCGCTGAGCTCATTAGCAAACATTGATTATCAGTAACGAAGCGTTTACTCTCCTGACAGACATCAGTGGTGTCTTTAGCGCTGGAAGCGTCTGGCGGTCGCTGGAAGCAGTTCATCTGTTCAGTACACAATGGTGGCAGAATCGCACAACTGCTGACGTCTGAGCCTGGGTTACAGCGTTTACCGCGGTACTGAACCGAGGCTCACACATCACATCAGCTTCTTCTCAAAGGCTTTGTTCAGTTGATGATTGAATATGGGTTGCTCTGAGTTCTGCTGGATCTGTGTGATTATATTGTTTGCTTTATGATGCATGGCTTTTGTATTCACTTCTTTTGCTTTTTTCAGACTTTTGTGACAAACGCTCTTCAGATATTTCCTTTCTGCTTAACATATTAACAAGCTCATGAATATTCACGCAGGCTCCTCCCCCTCCCTCCCTCCTTGCCTCCTGTGACGGTCAGATGTGCTGTGATCATAATTCACCACTACATCAACAAGAAATATTCAGGTCTACTCTGTTCTATAGTGCTTTATATAATACAGTTTTCACAGAGATAGAGAGGAAAATAACAGAATCAATGACGGAAACTTCATTAAATATGAGATTTCAGCTCTGGAGAAGACAATAGTGTTCACATCTATGTCGATTCAGATTTGGTTCAATAACTGTAAAATCAATTAAATGTGAAACAAATTCAATTTCAGCTGTAAAGCAGATGTGAAAGACAGTAGTTTAATTATTCACAATTCAGTTCAGTTCAGCTGTCAAAATGTGCAAAATTCATCATGAAACAAAAATATTTTGTTTAATGAAGGCAATGTTTTGCATTGAGTTCCTCAAATCCAATTATTACTCATTAATCCCAAATCCTCATTACTGTAATGCAAAAATCACAATCTTATTAATTTAATAAGAAAAATTTATATATTAAGTAAAATATATTATTTAAACAGTACAGTATTTCTACATGATAGTAGTAGTATTTACACGGCCTGTAAATGCTGTAAAAAGACTACATTTTCTTTATCCAAAACACTTTCTATTTTTTTCTCTCATTTGATTTTGTGGTTTTATGATTTACTGATGTTTTGGATGAAGATGTCAGGGTGCCCTGGTGTTCACAGTACATTTGAAGTCGTGTGTGTGTGTGAGAGTGTATGTGTATGCGTGTGTGTGTGTGTGTGTGTGTGTGTGTGTGTTCATCCTCCCCTCCTCCACCATCTGCTGCCATTGTGATTCCACAGGACCTTCATCCTCCCAAAGGATCGTTCCAAGGCTGAACCTTTACTGTAGCCACAGCGTTTGACTAACCTTAATCTAGAGTGTCTCGCCCTCCTCCCGCTCAACCAGTAGATGCGTCTCTCTCTCTCTCTCTCTCTCTGCAGACCTGTAGCTCTCGCTCGCCCCATCCTCCTCTGTGTCTATAATTTATAGGTCAATTACAGACTCTCTCTCACACTCACACACACACTCACACTCACACTCACACACACACACACTCACACACACACACACTCACACACACACACACACACACACACACACACACAGCACTGCACGGTGTTGACGTGATGTCAGCGGGTGTCTGATCAGATGCAGTCAAACACCACGCAGGACATTTGCATTCGTTCTTTTGTGCAGCTGGACTGTCAGAGACTGAATCAGTTATCACATGATTCATATGATTCACATGATTCACACGAGTCTTCGAGTTACACTGATTTATCAGCATAAACCACGTTTGCTTCAGTAAAACATACGTGTGTGTTTGTGCTACTGTGTTGTTTTATACACTTGATACTGTAGAAAACTAGTTTTTATTTTTATATTTTAAGTTTTCATTTAATATCAGTTTAATATGCTTTTGTAATTTTTAATAGTTTTGTCCTATTGAAATATTACTGTTTAATTTTTTTATAAATTCTATTTTATTATATTTTTAATTTTTATTTTAATCCTACTTTTATTTAGTTTGTTTTCAGTTAGTATTTTTAGTTCTTCTGTTTAATCTGGCTGTATTTCAACTAATCTCTAAGACAATATTTAACATTTTCATGTAGTTCAAGTTTATATCTATTTTTTTATTTTATTTTTAATAAAATATTCATTTTACTTGAAATATATTTCAATTTACTAAAATGTTTTTATTAGTAGTTTTAGTTAAGGATAATAACACTGGTGTGCTGATGTGAATATGAAAACAGAACACAGAAGATTTCACGCTGTTCATTGTTGATATTCACATGCAGCTCTCTCTGTGTGTGTGTGTGTGTGTGTGTGTGTGTGTGTATCTGTGTGTGTGTGTGTGTGTGTGTACACCCGTCAGCGCGGTTCCTCATCACATTAATGAATAGAGTTTATATAGCTGCGGCAGTGAATAAGATGCAGATGTAAGTCCTCTATACACTGACCTCAATCTGGAGACAAAGCCTTTTAAAACACCCACGGCCTGATCCACACACATAATCAGCTGCAAAAACACTGTTTACCCTGGTACCGCTGCTCAGACACGGTCGTGGAGAAATCAGTGTTTTCTGTTGCTCTTCTGGAGGTCAGCGAGTTAAACAAGTGGAAGAATACTAGTACTGTTTCCACATTATAGATTGTGTATTATTCCCTCAGTTAAACAGCGAGTCCTCGGGACGTTTAATTGCCTGCAGTAACTAGAAATACATTCATTCTGAGAGGAGATGTTTCATATACTACATAATGATATTTGCACACGCCACATTAACCTCATCTCAGCGTCTCCTGAGACCTTAAATCATCTCATCTAGATGGTAAAAGGTGAGATGTAATGAATGGTGTGATATTGAACATGAGCTCATGCTGTATGCTGTGCTGTGGATGAACACACATTCAATGAGCAGCTGCTTCTGATGCTTTAATGCTCATGGATTAGTTTCAGGTAAACGCTCTGAATTTCAGACATTCAGCTGATTAACAGATTTAATTGCTTCCTCTTTAAACAATTGTTCAGTGTCGGGGGTTTTGAAGTGTATCTTTAAAATCAGAAAGAGAGAGAGAGAGTGTGTGTGTGTGTGTGTGTGTGTGAGAGAGAGAGAGAGAGAGAGTGTGTGTGTGTGTGTGTGTGTGTGTGTGTGTGTGAGAGAGAGAGAGAGAGTGTGTGTGTGTGTGTGTGTGTGTGTGTGTGTGTGTGTGTGTGTGTGTGTGTGTGAGAGAGAGAAGTCACGCGTCTCAGTCTCACGCAGGAATCGTCTTATTTACATGCGCTCGGCTGCAGGATTGTGCCGGTGAAGCTCTAACACGTCTAATTGTCAGGAGTGACGTCTCATGAAATTCAAATGTGTAATGCCTGCGTGAGATTTGTTCTGCTGGCGATTCGCTCCGAGCAACCTGTGAGGAAGAGAGCCATTAAAAACAGAGCGCTTCTGAATCTGAATGGATTTTAATTCTATTTTAATAGTGTTTGGACACTTAGAAATGTCTGTTAGATACAGGAGATCACAGCAAGTGTCTTTTAATTGTAAAGAAGAAGCATAAACACATTTAAACATTTAACATAAAGGTCAGATCTGGTGTTGAAGATTAGTATCTGTCTGTGTAGTGAAGAAATGAAGAATCCATGTGTATCTGCTGGATCTGTTCACTTCTGGTGTTTTTGCTTTGATTTTGTGTTGGGGAGTAACTTGTTACATGTAACGGAATTACGAACTTTACAAAATAAATGTAACCTGTCATAATTATGCAAGGATTTGATTTCAAAAACAGTATCATAACTATTAAATGGTTTCTTGTTATGATTTTAAATCAGTATTTAACCTCAGAATGATCTCAAAGTACAGTAAAAGTACAGGTTTTATTTGGTGCTTTAAAATTAATTTTTATAATCTTAATTCAAGTGATAAAGGATTATAAAAGTCTGACAGTAATCAGTGTTGAGTTCCACTGTAAGATTAAACCTGCCTGCTTTACATCTTTCAAAATGATTAACAGATGAAAACATTCTTTAGAAATGTAATCAAATGTAATCAGTTACATTATTTTAATTCAAATAGTTACACTACTTATTAGATTTTAAACAGGGTTACTTGTGATCTGTAACCTGTTACATTTCCAAAGTAACCTTCCCAACACCCAGCTAACACAGAACGTTCCCCTAACGTTAGGTTTTGGCTCCCGTTTGGTTATTTTTTGGGAACCAAAAACTAACGTTAGGGGAACATTAGATTTATGTTAGAATAACGTTCTGTGAACAAAAGACTAATGTTCTGGGAACGTTAAGAAAACTTTCCTGGCTAACTAAAAACAAATCATAAAAAATAATGTTCTGGGAATGTTTTTGCATTAACGTACAGACTAGAAACACAACATGACAGTTGTATAAAAGTAGCCCAATTCTGCGGGAAAACCACGGACTTGGCAACATTGATCATGAGGACATTCTCAAATGGAGTCTGTTGTTCATCCACACTATTGATTAGTTTTTAGTGACTGTAATAATTATTTTAATCATACTAATAATAATGCTGAATATTATCCTGTGTCATATCAGTTAATGGGAATATTTCAGACATTTTCAAGTGTCCAGATCCAGTGTATGTCAGCAAGAGAATAAACTCAACACTGAAACTCCATCTGCAGCCCTCCGTTTCTCCAGGTTTTGTCCTTTTTATGGCTCTTTTGAAGTTGAGTAACAGTGAATTAAGGACAGAAAGGATCTTCAAAGGTTTTCTGAGTGCTGGCTCTGCTCTCCTCATCCTCAGTTCGAAGAGCTTTTAACCTTCAGGAGATGTAGAAGAGTCTTCATCTGTGCTGGATCTCCAGCCAAACCAGTCCAGCTCTGACGATCCCGTCACGTGTCTCTAGATGTGATTGATAAATAAACCACGTGTCCCTGCAGCACAGAAGCAGTCATCAGTAGCACAGGTATATTTGTAGCAATAGAAAACAATACATTGTATGGGTCACAATTATACATTTCTCTTTTATGGCAAAAATCATTAGGATATTAAGTAAAGATCATGTTCCATGAAGATATTTAGTAAATTTCCTACCGTAAATATATCAAAACTTAATTTTTGATTAGTAATATGCATTGCTAACAACTTCATTTGAACAACTTTAAAGATGATTTTCTCAATATTTAGATTTTTTTGCTCCCTCAGATTCCAGATTTTCAAATAGTTGTATCTCAGACAAATATTGTCCTCCTAACAAACCACACATCAGTAGAAAGCTATTTTATTAATATATCTATGATGTATAAATCTCAATTTCAGAAAATTGACCCTTATGACTGGTTTTATGCTCCAGGGTCACAAATAAATTAATTGTGCTAACAGCTCTGTATACTGAATATATTTTGGTACTTTTCATGAAATACAGTCTTTCCAACATGAAAATGAATCCGGTAGAGTCGCGTCATTTCTCAAGGGTATCGTACAGTAGACGCATGAAACATCAAACAGACTGTGAGGAAGAGCGTCTCCTGAGAGGAACAATGAGAGTGAAGTTAAAAGAGAAAAGTGCCCCTCAGATCAGACGCGTGACAGCGTTTTGTCATCTTAGAGAGACTCCTTCAGAAGATCCGGAGCGTTTTGTAAAGCCCACATAAGAGCCACGGATATTCAAAGCGATACAAGACTCCGAGTGCATTAAACATCTCTAAAATCTCGACCCACGCTAGCCGTGTGGTCTGTGTGTGTGTGTGTGTGTGTGTGTGTGTGTGTGTGTGTGTGTGTGTGTGTGTGTGTGTGTGTGTGTGTGTTAATGTGTCAATGTGTCCGGGCTCCCAACTGAACAGCACTCCTGCCTCGTCTAATGGATTAGCTTTTATGAGTTTGCAACAATTGTAAAACATTGGATTTATTTGCCTCTGTGGAAATATAGCAGCACCTGTGTGTATTTTAAATGGCCGATCTGCTGAGAATTTTGAGGCTTGTGGTGTTTGGATGGGAATGGGAATAACCTAATTCCTCAGCTATTGAATAGATTAAGACATCTACTCTTATTATTATGACCATAATTATTCTACTTACTGTATCCATTATTGTTTTTTTGCCTTTATATATATATATATATATATATATATATATATATATATATATATATATAATTTTTTCTTATCTCCTGTGTATAAATATCAAAACTAATAAAAAGACAATAAAAAAAAGACATCTACGCTGATGTGCTAACATTATTTAGCATTTCTCGAAACAGTAGTGCAGCTTCATCCATGAGTTTAAATGAATGCACAGTATTTGTCTCCTTTTGATATCAAGACGGTATTTTTATCTCAATCTGTATTGCAGATTAATCCAGCAGTCCTGATTTTAAGCATGCATCAAGGGATGACTCACACAGAACATGTTTTTGCTTTGAAAAATTAGGGGAATGGGGGGAAATACAAGGTCTCAACACATTTTTAAAATAGATTACCTTATTTTAACTTGAGCGGCATGTTTTTAGAAAGCCGTTTCATGCACAAGATGCTGCAGCCGTAGGGTGACCATACGGGCCATTTATATGGGACACGTCCTGGCCAGGATTTCTGTATTTGAGGAGTTCAGATGCAAAAGCCTGTAAGTACCATTTAAAATATTCTTCTAAAATGAGCATTTTTTATCAGGTTCCTATGTATAAGTTCAGTAATTTAACTTTAATGACTGTGAATAAGTTATTTTCATTGCCATTGAAGTGAAATAACTCAAAATATACAGGAGCCCGAAAAAATGCTAACTTTAGAAGAAAATTACAGACGGCACTTAGATGCGTTTGCATCTGAACTGTTCAGTTGGCTCTGTTTTCCTGTTGTCATACTTGCTAAAGGTAATGATTGAACAATAACATGCAGGCATTGAACATAATCGACCAATCGTGGCGCACGAGAAGGCGGGATCTACGGAGAACCGTCAAAGTGATGCAAATATGTGCACGTGTTAGGTGTGTTCGTTTGTTCTTTAGTTTTGAAGCACTGCTGTGCAGACCGATTGTTGTATGACATCAAAGTATAGCGAGCACGATTGGAAAGTATAATGAGTCGTCAGCTCTCGCAGATGTCATACAATGATCGATCTGCGCAGCGCAAACAGCCAAAACCTGGATATTTTAGGCAATATAGAAATACTGGCAAGGATGTGTCCCGTAAAAATGGCCCATATGGTCACCCTAACCATCTAGTGCATGTTTACATGGAAAAAATGACGGAAAAGCATTGCAACGAAATGGGAAAACACATTCTGTGTGAATGACCCTAGTTTTGCATTCTAGATGAACTTTGGAAACTATTGTTTAATAACATATTGCAAAACTCTGTTTGCAGGGGTGATCCGTGAGACGTACCACAGAGAACGCGATCAGATGGTTCCCATCACACTCCTGGCCATCGCCGTCATCCTCGCCTTCGTCATGGGTGCCATCTTCTCTGGCATCGTGGTCTACTGTGTGTGTGACCACCGCCGGCGGGACTTCGAGCTCCCCGGCCGCAAAGACAAGGACTCGGTCCAGTCCAGACGGGGCTCCATGAACAGCGTCACCAAGCTGACGGGGCTCTTCGAGACGCAAGCCAAGGACGGACGGCCGGAGGCCATCATGACCCCGCTCATGCACAACGGCCGCTTGACCAACGGAAAGATGCTTATCAAAGCTGACCAGCACTTGGATCTGACTGCTCTGCCAACGCCCGAGTCCACGCCCATGCAGCCGCGGCGCAAACCCAGCCGAGGCAGCCGCGAATGGGAGCGCAACCAGAACCTGATCAACGCCTGCACCAAAGACTTAGCCTCCATGGGCTCTCCAGTCATCCCGACAGATTTGCCTCTGCGGGCCTCTCCGGGCCACATCCCCAGCGTGGTGGTGCTGCCTTTGCCCCAACACCAGCATGAGTATGTAGAGCAACCGCACCGCGGAGAGCTCGCCGATGACCAGGCGTCCACGCTGGAATACAAGTCCCCCAAGAGCCCAAGCTTGGCGGATGGCGAGAGAGCGCCTCCAAGAGTCCCCCAGCGAGAGGCGTCTCTCGGAACCATGGTTCCTCAGATGGGCAAGAGGCTGGATGTGCATTCGTCTGTGTATGGCCGGGGCTATCCCATGAGCTCGGGCCTCAAGAAACAGCATAACACCAACTCATCCAACTCATCCCACATGTCCAGGAACCACAGTTTCCGTGTGGAGACGCCTCCTCCGCCCGCTCCGCAGCGCGTGGACTCCATGCACGTCACCTCCCCGCCACCGGTCCTCAGTCTGTCGCGTCACCCCAGCCTGAGCTCGTACGGCTCTCTCAACAGGCATCTCAAGCCTGACGTTCCTCCTAAACCCAATCTGGTGTCCCTTTCCACAAAAGCCAAGTCCGGAGACTCCTGCACATAATCGATCGCTGCAGGATGAAAGACGGGGAACGTGAAAGTGCGTCTGCTTTGTACAGCTGTGTACAGGAAATGCAACTCACTTTTCTTTTGTTTGTTTTGTATATACATGTCGAGCTCAGGCTGATGCATCTCTGTTCCCGGGAAGGAGGAACTCCGGCTGGGAAGGTGGCCGCATTGTTGCCAAAAGCACACCGGAGACAGCCGCAGAAGCTGCGAGAGACGCCATGGTTATCAAGCACTTGGATGCACAGCGAGTTCAGCCGGGAATAGAAGCTGGAGTTTACAATGGAAAACTGTGAAAAGCCGCCACCTGTCTCAGCGTTACTGTTACTGAACAAAGCAATCGAGTTCTGCCTTCGCGCAAGAGTTCAACACGTCTACTGAAAACGTCGACTAAATAACACGTGACTGTTAATACTAATAGCGGGTTGTATTTATTTTTTAATAAAGTGCTTTTGCAGAGAGCGTCTCTTTTAGGCTTGACTGAGACGGAATGATCGTTTTAGTTTGAATTAATCTATTTAAAGTCATTAAACTGGAGCCAGTACTTCTGTCCACTAACTCTTCGGAAGTTGCTAAGCAAAGTCAGAGATGACTCCGGAAGCCTCCGTATGGAAGGAATATTTCTCGAGCCGTGCCAGAGGGGCTTGTGGGTAGAGCTTACAGCCCACAGGTTGACAGGAACTCCTGAATCTCACCTCTTCATAGAAAGTCCATCCGAGTGCCATTCACGCTGCACTTGATATGCTTTCAGA
The DNA here is from genome assembly GCA_024542945.1 of allo-octoploid hybrid of Carassius auratus x Cyprinus carpio. NCBI lineage: Eukaryota > Metazoa > Chordata > Actinopteri > Cypriniformes > allo-octoploid hybrid of Carassius auratus x Cyprinus carpio. Next base: position 73,598 of record JANHFF010001659.1, on the reverse strand, counting down.
CGTACGGTTTCTTCTCGTTCATGTCCAAACAAGCCTGTTTTTCTCCTTCCACCTGTAAATTTGTGCCTTACACCCCTGAGTAGTGAAGCGTTTGTTAGCTGTTAACTGTCGTAGTTCTTATGATGACGTTTGTTTCCCTCGTTTGATTATAAAAATGAAACAAAAAAACACGTAATTGAAGAATGTAGGTGTTGTCGTTGTCGACTCTGGTCCCTTTGCTAACCACAAATGGCTTTGTGCTTGATTTCTGATTGTGCCAATGAATCGTCGGAGTCAGCCCTCTCGTCGTGCTGGAAGAATGTTTGACTTTGTTTTCCTTTGTCCTTTTTTACTTTTCACCAAGTCAAGATGATGTTTAACACTGTTTGTAGATGACTTGTTGTGTATCTGTGGATCAGGCTGCTTCGAGGCAATAAGAGAAAAACACACAAACGAATCGGATATGATGTTTCTCCCAAACACATACACACACACACACACACACACAAGCTTTCTAATGTATACGATCAAACACAGTTTTTAGGCAGTGAATACAGGCTGGCTCCTGTGTAGATATGCACTCCAATAATATTAGGAAACAGATTAATGTTTTCAATGTTTGTGACAGATTCCAATTAATATAATTTTCTAGCTCTATGGTTGTGATGTAATATGAGGGATTGTTATTTAACTATTTTGACACACGTTTTATTGAACTTGACGTCCAGGAATCTAGTTTTGGCTTATTTGTTGATGTTGAATTCACCCGATTCTCTGAATTTATCCGCTCGGGCCGCAGCGAACGGAGCTCGAGGTTTCCATGCTGGTGCCTTTCTAGACTTTGGAAGTGGAGTTTGTTCTCTTGTATGATATGGTTTCATCACCGGCCCTCTCCCACATCTGATTCACAGCTAAATGTATGTTGTAAAGAAATTCTCTTTAATAAATGGAAAAAAGTAATAAAAACATTTCAGATTCTTGTTGCAGAGCTTGTGTTTTTTGTGAAACGTGAGACGGACGTCTTCACGCTATGACGAGTGCTTTAGGTAAGCCTCGTCACATGAGGGTTTGGCACATCTGCAGCAAAGACTCGATTGTTTGGCATCTCTAACCGTGAATAAACACGCCGATAAGAATCGCTCTGGAGCCCTGTGTGGCCCTTCCAGACGCCCGTCTTCAGACCTGATGACAGAAGGTCTCAGGTGTCCTGTGTCTTTGTCTCAACATGCTCTGTTTGCTCAAGGCTTTTGTCTTCACTGTTGGTGAACTTGGTTACTAACTACCCGCTTTGTGTTCTGTAAACAGAGAATGAATCAGCTGAGATCCACACAATGGCTTTGACCTCCAGAACTCAGTTGTTAACACTTGCGATGCAGATCTGAGCCAACGCCGCTGATTCACAAGCAGAAATCCTGAACCTCCAGAATCTGATATCTGCTAATGACCATTTCACTCATGTAGTTGATTAAAGCAGGCATTTAATTGTCGTCAGCTGCGAGAGGATAACTAAAGCTGGAGTCAAACCTCACAGAAGATCCTGAATAAATCACATTTACTTCCCTTTGAACCCTACAAGCGGTGTCAGTGCCTCGTAATAAATCACATTCATAACCGTGACATTTCACTCTCAAGATGTTTCATTGCAATCCCTGTTCATATTTTCATTGCAATAAAAGTCAGATTTTAGATACATGTTCCACATGGACAAAACAGGCAAAACATTGTGTTTTTATGCACTGGTCAGTTTTGAGATTTGGAGCTGTTTGGCTTTCCATAAAGTGTTTGTTTCAGACTAGTGGAGAGAAAACATCCAAAAGTGTTTTTTTTTTTATTGCACTTTATCTATTTGTGTCTGTAGATTTCCGTCACAATCCATACCTTTAAAGAGTTTTTCTTTTACACACACCAAACTTCACTGTTTTATTCCTCTCTATATTCTGAAGGTTTGTTCATATTTCATTCACACTGATTTATACAACATTTGACTCCTAAAAACATGGTGAAAATGTGTTTATTTTCTTTCTTTTATGGAGTGATAAAAAGTGAAACCCAAAATTCCCTTTCAAAAAACCTTTAACTGTCAACTAAATCAAAAAGTTTTGAACCTGGCTTTATCCAATCGTCAGACATTTATGTGCTGGTAATGTATGCAAATTATTGCAAAATCTACAATACAATGCAATACAAATTTTATTTCTATAGCACATTTAAAACAACTGCCGTTGACCAAAGTGCTTTTACAGCAACATTACACACAGTCACACAAACAAGATTCAACATCAAAATAAAAATCCTGGTCCCTCTAGTCAATTCTAAAAGCTCTACCAAAAAGGTACGATTTCAATCTAGACTTAAAAGCATCCACAGATGGGGAAGACTTAATGTGCATTGGGAGAGGGTTCCATAATCGAGGAGCAGCCACTGCGAAAGCCCTATAACCCTTTGATTTTAATCTCGTTTAGGAACATGAAGAACCGTCTGATTCAAAGATGTCAAGTTTCTTGAATCAATAGGACGAGAATATATTTTGGACCAATGCCATGCAACGCTTTAAAAACCATCAGCAAAACCTTAAATTCAATTCTAAATTCTACAGCCAACCAGTGTAAAGTAACCAAACCTGGAGTAATTCTTTCTCTCTTCTTTGTGCAAGTCAAAAGTCTGGCAGCAGCATTTTGTACTAATTGATGACGAGATGAATTCTTAACATGATCTCTAACACTTATCTTCATAGTGGCCAACCTACTTATAAATTCCTTGGAAGCAGAAGAAGGTCCAAAAACAACACACTCAGTCTTATTAGTATTAAGATGAAGAAAATTGCTAGTCAACCAGGCTCTTATCTCACCTAAACACTGAGCAAGTCCATCAAAGGATTGAGAACCATTTTGATCTATTGGTATATATAACTGAGTGTCATCTGCATATAAATTATACATAATATTATATTTACGAAAAATTGAGCCCAAAGTGCCCATATATAATGAAAATAAAATAGGCCTAGGTATAGACCCCTGTGGCACACCACTATGTAATTTAGCTGATGTAGAACACAGATCTCCAAGACAAACCGAGAAAGATCTTTCTTTTAAATATGATTTAAACCATTCAAGGGCAGTACCCTTAACACCAACATCTTCCAAACGCTGCAATAAAATACCATGATCAACGGTATCAAAAGCAGCTGTGAGATCAAGTAAAAATATAGCTGCAAGCAGCGATGGCGGGCTCAAGCCATCAGCGCAAACGCCACCCCGGTGGCATCAGGTAAACTGTGCCCAGCGGGCACATGCATTTACAGTAATCCTCTGGCACTCAGGTTTTAAGGGATACGGCAATTAACGCGTTAATCCGAAGCATCAAGACTTTGAAATCACATACACAGAACAATATTCATTAAGAAAGTGAAATTAAATGATTAATAAACTATTTATTCGAACCCTTGCTATTTTCTATTCTAATAAGAGTCTTGGCTGTGGAACACCTGTAATAGAGTTGGCTAGCTGGATGCAAATAAAGTCATGCCTTTTATTTGTTCCCCTGTTTGCTATTTCACATTCCTGTCACTGAAGCGTTGTGGCCAAAGACACAGAAGGTAACTGAAACAATGTGGTTTAAGTCCAGGTGATCATAAGGGGTCCAAGCACAATGGTTTGTGTAGATGATGCAGTTAAACAATGGACGTGTCTCTTTTCAAGTAAATTATTATACGCACAGCATGAAAATAGATAACAAATGTAGTGTCCCTTCTTCACTTTTTCAGTAATGCGTGATAACTTGAGAAATATGTTGTCAATACTATTAAAATAAGATAAAAACATAATGGTATTTCGGAGATGATAGTTTTTGCATAATTACTATATTGGGCTTTATTAAAGTTTATGAAAAAAGAATGAATGTATATGCATTTTTGATTTATTTACATAAATGAAACATTTTCAAGTCTTTGAACAGATCTTGAAGTATTTGCTGTCCTGTGGCGCCATCGAGTGGACAACATTAGCATTGTGCCCTTCATTTTTGAACAACATTATGAAATTGGCCAATATTTTTTGATTGATTATAAATATTTAATGATTAGTTTACTGATAATATACCCACATTAAAATCGAATTTACTGATTCTGTATCTTATTTCATGCTTAATCATGAGTTTAATTTTCAACTTACATTTTTAAGCAGTGTTGAATGATTACTATGTGAGTTGCTAAATTTGTTTTGTTTTTACAATTATAATACATAAACTATATAATGATGAAAAATACAAGTTATTGTTTTCATAATATTTACTATTGACAATCGTTATTCTGTATTGTAAAGAAGAAGGTTTTTATGACAACAAAAATGGTCATTACTAAAAATTAAACACTAATTTAATTCATAGTTTTATTTTTCTATAGGTTAAGCACCTTTTCGTAAATATGGCTGTTTCCCAGTTTTATTTTTTGTTTGTTTGTTTTTTTTTTTTTTTTTTTTTTTTTTAGGATTTACATTTAAAAAAATGAGCCTACTTCAAACATTTTAAGCAGCTTGAACAAAACCTGTTAATATTTATTATAGACCACTGTAACTGTCTATTATCTAAAAAAAACAAATTTATTATGAAAATAAAAGTGTGTACACCAGTTAAACTGGACGATAAAGAAATTGCTAACAATAGTTTAATAGAGCATGTTTTAGGTTTATAGGTGTTTAGATGCAGAAATTTAATTTAATTAAATATAGATTAATTCTTGTTAGAGCAATAAAAAAAAAAAAATAATAATAATAATAATAAATACATGAATACATACAAAAAAAGCAGCCAAGACGAATGATTTTCTGTTTTTATAGATTAAAATTAAAGACAGAAAGCAGCTGGTAAATGCAGTCACTTTAATATTCAAATCCAGTATCATGATACACTTCAGATTTATATCTCAACTGTTTATGTACACGTGACTGTTTTCGTTTATATTCGCCAAGCTATTATGTATTTTGAAATAACCTTGTTCTTGATTTGTTCGTTCTTGCCAGAATCAGCGTCCTCTGGCGCTCGAGAGATCGATGTTATTCTGCCCTTAGACAGTCTCGCGCTGTCAAATAGTATTTCAATTTTCACAATCAAACAGCTCAAAAACACCTGAATTTAGCTCTTGTTGTGTTCTAATGGGTGGATTGTGTGCATTCGCGGTAATATTTTATTTTAAAAAGCTCTTAAAACTATAAAAATGCTTTTATTGTGAGCTCGTGAGACTGCACGCGCTGATGCAGCGGTGATTTCTCTCTGGTCTTTCTCACTGTTCTGGCCAGACATCAATTATTAATGAGATCTGAGCCGGTAATAATAACATATGTTGGTTCAGCTTGTCAGTGTGAATTAAATGTGTATTTATTTGTCCGTTCTCGCCGAAAAACCATCACCGTGTTCTGGAGCGCAGAGCAATCGATGTGATGTTCAGCCCTTAGACAAAGAAAATCTCACAAGCACTCATAAACACTCATTTTCATCTCTATAATATGTTCTTCTAATTGTTTTTTGTTGATTCGCCGCTGTGTTTTAATGTAAAAGGCTGTAGTTTCTGTATGTACACTTTTTTTCCCTTCAAGTGTTCAGACGTCTCGCGCTGTCAGACAGGCTGCAGCAAATATTTCATTTTAACATGTTAACAGCTCACAAACATCTGAATTTAGCTCTTGGTGTGTTCTAATTGGCGGATTGTGTGCAATCGCCGTAATATTTTATTTTTAAAAGGTCTTAAACAAGAATAAACTCGTTTGTTGTGAGCTCTTTGAGACAGCACGCGCTGTTCGGAGCGGTGACATATCTCTCGTCTATCTCACTGTTCTCTGTCGCCAGACATCAATTATTAATAAGCCCTGACCCGCTAATAATAAGATATGTTGGTTTAGCTTGTCAGTGTGAATTAAATTGATTTATTTAGTTGTATTTTTAACCGATTTAAAAGTGAAACTAAGCGAGACTCCTCCCTCTCAGTGCCGGGAATTGCTCCTGTAGAGGCGCATTTTCTCTCAGACAATGAAAGTCTCAGCACACATACATTCCTCACACAGAGCCAAAAATCCATATTCAAATCAAAATAGCCGACTTCCTGTTGGTCGTAGCTAATGACTGTAAATTAGAAAGTTGTCCGTCTTAATAAGAACAATATATGTACCGAGTTTGGTGTCTGTAGCTAAAACTAAGCCCCCCACTTTTGACAAAAGGTGGCGCTATAGAGTGCCTCCTCCACGCCCTTTTATGACCTTTTGCCAGTGTCTAGCTATCATTAATACTCATATGTGTTCTGAGTTTCATGAAATTCTAAGCATGTTATCTGCCTCAAAATCAGAATATATTATACAGAAAAATATTCCAGTTTGATATGTTGCCATGGCAACACTATATTAGATATCAATATCCCCTCAACAGTTTTACATGGGCCGTGTTTTGTCATTATTCTGATGAAGTTTGAAGCAAATTGAGTAAAAATAAGATGCTGAATTCAAAGCATTTTGAAAATGACACACTTCCTGCTGCCAGTTGGTGGCGCTATAATTTTGACTCCTAATAGTCACATATATGCGATCGGCATCATACAACGAACAAATTGATGAAGTTTAATTAAAATCAGGAAATGTATGTGGATGTTATTAGACACTTCCTGTTTCTCATTTCTCGCCATAATTTCAACGCCTCGCCACAAGCAAACCATTCGAGATATCAAAAATCCCCTGGCAATTTTGCATCCCCAATGTCTTGAGATCATGTTGACCAAGTTTGGTGGCAATCGGGTAAAAAACCTATGACAAGTATATCAAATTCCAGAGCATGCACTTTTTACATAGCTCTAAATAGCTGACTTCCTGTTGGGCGGAGCCTATGACATGCAATACGAAAGTTGTTCGGCACAATGAGATCTATATGTGTGCTGAGTTTCATATGAATACGTGCAAGTATGTTTGAACTATACATCAACATTTCTGACTGTGTTCCAGGGGGCGCCGTAGAGCCCCTGTGCCACGCCCAGGTCTCAGCCTCTGCAGCCTCCTAATGGCCACAGATTCTAAGGTGTGTGCAAATTTTCAAGAGTTTTTGAGTATGTTAAGGGGCCCAAAAGCCCCCACAACTTTGACGAAAAATAAGAATACTAAACCCTAAATAGCCAACTTCCTGTTGGGCGGAGCCTATGACATGCAGTACGAAAGTTGTTTGGCTTGATGAGATCTATATGTGTACCGAGTTTCATACGTCTACGTGCAAGTATGTATGATATATGGCCCTCCATATTCCAGGGGGCGCTGTAGAGCCCCTGTGCCACGCCCGTGTATCAGTCTCTGCCCGGCCCTAATGGCCGCAGGTTCCAATGTGTGTGCCAATTTTCAAGAGTTTTCGAGTATGTTAAGGGCCCCAAAAGCCCCCGAGACGTTGGAAAAAAATAATAATAATAATAATAATAATAATAAATATAGCTGCAAGCAGCGATGGCGGGCTCAAGCCATCAGCGCAAACGCCACCCCTGTGGCATCGGGAAAACTGTGCCTACCTGGCACATGCATTTACAGTAACTCTCTGGCAGTCTGGTTTTAAAGGATTCGGCAATTAAAGAGTTAATCCAAACCATCAAGACTGTGAAAGACACACACACAGAACAATATATAAAGTTTTAGTAACACTTTTTAATAAGGTTTCAGTTATTAACATTGACTATATTAATGAACATGAACAATAATTATATAGCATGTCAATGTCAGTTAATATTTAAAACTTAAAAATTAAAAAAATAATAATCTGTTAACATTAGTTAATGCACTGTGAACTAACATCAACAAACATTAATAAACTCTGTGAAAATATATTATGTTAGTTAATGCATTTACTAATGTTAACAAATGAGACTTTATTATGAAGTGTTACTAAGACCTTTATTGATTTACACCACGTACATAATTATTAGGCATGTTGATATTGTGATTATTTTCTAAGCACATTTTACCAATTCCAAATGACATCAATCTTAATAACTACCATTAATTTTGTATTTAATCATTTATGAGTGATATATAATTGTCCATGAAGGCTGGAAGAGAAAAACTCCTTATATTCAGGTGTGCAGAATTATTAGGGGTTTTATTATTATTTTTTATTTTTTTACAGATGAAATGAGCCAAAAAAAGAGTTGTAACTCAGACTGAAAAGTCAAAAATTATTAAATTCTGGAACAGGGGTCGGAAACCTTTTTTGACCAAAGAGCAAAATGTTTATTTTTGGTTAATGCATTTTTCCAAAAGAGCATATATATATATATATATATATATATATATATATATATATATATATATATGTATATATATGTATATGTATATGTATATATATATATATATATGTATATATATATATATATATGTATATATATATATATGTATATATATATATATATATATATATATATATATATGTGTGTGTGTGTGTGTGTGTGTGTGTGTGTGTGTGTGTGTGTGTGTTAATTAAAGCTTACTTAAAATATTTTAATACATTATTTACTAATACATTTTTTATTTACAGTTTTATTTTAAGATTAGTTTATGTACTGTGAAATAACATGAACATTATTATTTTTAATGATAGGATTAACTAACATAAAAAAGATTTATAAATTATCTGAAAAATAGATTGTTCATTGTTAGTTCATGTTAGTTATTACATTAACTAATGTAAACCAAAGAGAGCTTATTATAAATTGTTGCTAACACTTTTTATGATCTATAACCATTTTTAAAAATCCTTTTAATGAGCTATAAATATTTGTGAAATGATTATATAAAACTATATTACCAGTAAAAATCATTAACTTTTTAAAATACATATTATTTTTCTTTGAAATATTTTTATAAATGATTTAAATGCTCTATACACGTTTCTACAACAAATATTTTAAAAGTAATCCTATATCGCCATCTGGTGGTGGCCATGATTGGTATTACACACTGCGTGTTTGGTGTTGCTATCTGAACCAGTCAGAATGGAGAACAGAATACACTGGGCATATTACTACGTAACTCCAGATTCACGCACTGTCTGTAATGTGTATTTTTTCCGAGCCCATGTTAATGGATCAGAGCGTTCATACTGCACACGGTAAAAGATGTGAACAGAAAAAGTTAGAAATAGAAAGGTGCGAAGAGAATGAATATCTAGCTAGCGCATGGGCAAAGAGAGAGTTGTGAGTCCACAGGACACCGTTTGAGCGAGAGGAGACACGTTTTAAGTGCGCGCATTCTCTCCGGGCGTGAGCAGCGTGTATCTGAGCACGCGTGTCTGGTTTTGTGACAAAGCAGAGGAAATCTGCATGTGAACAGACATATTCGTGCTCGCGCATTATTTTAATGTGCTTTCACGTTACAATAACTCGCTCTCGCTGCTGCTTCTGCACCGCATACACATAGCCTACTATATACGCACTGCAGAGTAGTACGTGTGAACCTGTATAATGTATAACAAATCTATTTCAACACGAGGCACCACTACAATGAGCTCTATGACCAATGCAATGCAAGAAAACATGCCTAATAATTCAGCACTCCTGAATATAAGGAGTTTTTCACTTCCAGCCTTCAAGGACAATTATATATCACTCATAAATGATTAAATACCAAATGTATATTATTTATTAAGATTGATGTGATTTGGAATTGGTAAAATGTGCTTGGAAAAAAATATCACCAGAATATCAATGTGACTAATTATTATGCACTCGATGAAAAAGCATTTTTAACGATTTTATTGACCTATAAGCATTTGTAAAATATTTTTGCCTGCATTACAGCTTAGTCTTCATCTGTGAGCTGAACTGTTTTACTGTTACATCCATGAGATTGTGTAAATTCAGATAAATGTCATGTTACAGGATGTCTGTCTTAGGTCAGTACCAAATGAGTTTCAAATTATTATTTGCAGAATAAAAAAAATCCATGTGTATGTATATTTTATCTTTTTATGTTGTAATTAACAAATTGTCTAACCTAATTATAGACAATTGTGTTGTCACAGCCCTACAAATTGTACTAGGTTTTTATTTATTTATTTATTTATTTATTTGTCCCTAAAACTGACAGAAAAGGATAAGGCCTAAGAGATGAAAATAAACAACAACAACACACAATTACTGATTTTTTTTTCTGGTGATTAAAGAGATGTTAACTCTCTCTCTGTCAGCCACCCCAACCCAACCCCCCCACCCCCCACCCCTCCTCCCTTCACACTCAGTCACCAACAACAAAGTCAACCCCCCCCCCCCCCCTCCCTCACCTCACACAGAGAGAGTGGCCTTAGAGTGAGATCAGATGTCTGACAGTTTTTTAATTTTCTGTTATCCATACAGTGTTGTAAAGTCGTGAAACTATGCATATTTCCTCAGAATGATATGTTCTCTGTATGAAATTTTTTTTTGAAATGTTTGGAAGCTGTAATTTAAAAATACAAGACAATTAACGCTTCCCTTTTTACTGTTATTTCAAAAAATCACCACGGCAAAACCGTTCAAGCTATCCAAAATCCATTCGCAATTTAAGTTCCTCAATGTTTTGGCATCATGTAGAAAAAGTTTGGTGTGTATAGTGTACTTGTCCTCTGAGGAGTATGCATTAATTCACAGCTATATTTTTCCAAAAATCCATATTCTAATCAAAATATCCGACTTCCTGTTGGTCGTAGCTGATGACTGTGAATGAGAAAGTTGTCCGTCTTGATAAGACCAATATATGTACCGAGTTTGGTGTCTGTAGCTAAAACTAACCCCCCCACTTTTGACAAAAGGTGGCGCTATAGAGTGCCTCTTCCACGCCCTTTAATGACCTTTTGCCATTCTCTATCTATCATTAATACTGATATGTGTTTTGAGTTTCATGTAATTCTGAGCATGTTATCTGCCTCAAAATCACCAAAACAGAATATTCAAGTTTGACACGTTGCCATGGCAACACTATATTAGATATCAATATCCCCATTACAGATTTACATCGGCCGTGTTTTGTCATTATTCTGATGAAGTTTGAAGCAAATTGAGTAAAAATAAGATGCTGAATTCAAAGCATTTTGAAAATGACACACTTCCTGCTGCCAGTTGGTGGCGCTATAACTTTGACTCCTAATAGTTACATATATGCGATCGGCATCATACAATGAAAAAACTGATGAAGTTTGATCAAACTCAGGTAGTGTATGTTGATGTTATTAGACATTTCCTGTTTCTCATTTCTCGCCAAAATTTCAACGCCTCGCCACGGCCAAACCGTTCGAGATATCAAAAATCCCCTGGCAATTTTGCATCCCCAATGTCTTGAGAACATGTTCACCGAGTTTTGTGGCGAACGGGTGGAGTTCCTCAGAGGAGTATATCAAATTCCAGAGCATGTGTTTTTCACAAAACCCTAAATAGCCAACTTCCTGTTGGGCGGAGCTTATGACATGCAGTGCGAAAGTTGTTTGGTTTGATGAGATCTACATGTGTACCGAGTTTCATATGTATACGCGCAAGTATGCGTGATATATGGCCCTCAATATTCCAGGGGGCGCTGTAGAGCCCCTGTGCCACGCCCGTGTATCAGTCTCTGCCTGGCCCTAATGGCCGCAGATTCCAAGGTGTGTGCCAATTTTCAAGAGTTTTTGAGCATGTTAAGGGCCCCAAAAGCCCCCGAAACCTTGGAAAAAAATTAGAAGAATAAAAAAAAAAAAAAAAAAAAAAAATAATCCTAAGGAAAACAATAGGGCTCTCGCCCTCCAGGCTTGAGCCCTAATAATAAAAAATTAAAGCTGCAAGCAGCGATGAACGGGCCCTCGCACCCGGGCTCACCGCCAGCGGGTGGCTTTTGTAAAACAGCGAACGGCGAGATATATGCGTTTAATGTGGTAAATATAAGAGAAATATGTCAAAGACATTTATGTGTGCCAATCTTCCAGCTGCCAGCTGGTGGCGCTATGACTATAACTGGATTTCGGCATGTACATTTCTTCAGTCCAGCATTTTTATCAAGCATATGAAATTTAGTGCAGATTGAACATGGAATGTTTGAGGTTAGTATAAGGCATGAGGTGTCCTATTGACAACAGGTGGCGCTATGATTATAACTGAATATTGGCCTTTAGATATCTTCAGGACATGACTCTTTCCAAATATTTGAAGTTTGGTTCAGATTGGACATTGCATGTTTAAGTTAGTGTAAAACAAGCCATTTCCTGTTGCCAGCAGGTAGCGCTATGATTATAGTGGAATAATGACCTTCAGATGTGTTCAGGCCAAGACTCTTTTCGAACATGTGAAGTTTGGGGAAGATCGGACATCTTATGCCTGAGTTACAACAACTTCTATTCCCATGGCGAGACATCAAACTTTGTCACGGTGCCATGGCCACACCCTTTAATGAAACCTCAAGATGTTCACAATTTAACATCGCAAAGGCCTTTAGATTAGACTGATAAAAAAAATTATAAAATGTCATAAAATATCTAGGAGTAGTTTGTTACGGCGTAAAACATGTCACTTCCTGTTGCCAGCAGGTGGCGCTATAGCGATATCTGAATATTGGCATGTAGATATATTCAGGTCAGGAGTCTTCTCAAACATGTGAAGTTTGGGTCAGATTGGACATTGTATGTCTGAGTTATAGCAACTTCCTTTCTCATGGCGAAACATCGAAATTTGTAAGGCCGCCACAGACACGCCCTTAAACGAAACCTCAAGATCTTCGCAATTTAACATCGCAAAGGCCTTTAGATTACACAGACAAAGTTTGGTGTTGATCTGAATAAATCTCTAGGAGGAGTTCGTTAAAGTACAACCCCTGAAAATGGCAAAAACGACACAAATTTTGCAGAGAAAATTCAAAATAACTGACTTCCTGTTGGGATTCGAAATTCGTACCAAGAGACTTTTTTGTAGGTATTGGTGTGTTACATGTGTGTACCGATTTTTGTACATGTACGTGAAATGTAGCTCGAGGCGCACTCTGTTGAAAATGTATAGGTGGCGCTATCGAGGCATTTTGCCACACCCGATGGAATATTGGCATTCAGATTTGTTCAGGCCAGGACTCTTATCGAACATGTGAAGTTTGGGCAAGATCGGACATTTTATGCCTGAGTTACAATAACTTTTATTCCCATGGCGAGACATCAAACTTTGTGACGGAGCCATGGACACGCCCTTTAACGAAAACTCAAGATCTTCACAATTTAACATCGCACAGGCCTTTAGAATAGAGTGACTGAAAAAAAAAAAATTATGTCATAAAATTTCTCGGGGTAGTTTGTTACAGTGTAAAATATGTCACTTCCTGTTGCCAGTAGGTGGCGCTATGACTATAACTGAATATGGGCATATCAATCTGTTCAGGTCAGGAGTCTTATCAAACATGTGAAGTTTGTGGCAGATTGGACATTGTATGTCTGAGTTAAAGCAACTTCATTTTTCATGGCGAATCATCGAAATTCGTCAGGCTGCCACGGACACGCCCTTCAACGAAAACTCAAGATCTTCGCAATTTAACATCGCAAAGGCCTTTAGATTAGGCATACCAAGTTTGGTGTTGATCTGAAAAAATCTCTAGGAGGAGTTCGTTAAAATACAAGGCATGCAAATGACAAAAATGATGCAAAATTTGCTCATAAAATTAAAAATAACCGACTTCCTGTTGGGTTTCGGATATTGCTCCAAGAGTCTTTTTTGTAGGTACTGATGCTTTACATATGTGTGCCAATTTTCGTGCATGTACGTGAAACACAGCTCGAGGGCTGTTGATTTTTTTACGATAGGTGGCGCTGTCGAGCCATTTTGCCACACCCTCTTCTGAAACCTATTTCAGACGTAAATTTTCACCAGGTCTGACGCGTGTGCAAAGTTTCAGGACTTTTCGAGCATGTTTAGGCCCTGTAAAATGCGATTCATTTTGGAGAAGAAGAAGAAGAAGAAGAAGAATAATAATAATTAAAGCTGCAAGCAGCGATGAACGGGCCCTCGCACCCGGGCTCACCACCACCGGGTGGCTTTTGTAAAACTGCGAACGGCGAGAAATATACGTTTAATGTGGTAAATATAAGAAGAATATGCCAAAGTCATTTATATGTGCCAATCTTCCTGCTGCCAGCTGGTGGCGCTATGACTATAACTGGATTTTGTCATGTAGATTTCTTCAGTCCAGCACTTTTATCAAGCATATGAAATTTAGGGCAGATTGAACATGGAATGTTTGAGTTAGTATAAAGTATGTTGTGTCCTATTGCCAACAGGTGGCACTATGATTATAACTGAACATTGGCCTTTAGATATCTTCAGGCCATGACTCTTATCAAATATTTGAAGTTTGGTGCAGATTGGACATTGCATGTTTAAGTTAGTGTAAAATAAGCCATTTTCTGTTGTCAGCAGGTGGCGCTATGATTATAGTGGAATAATGACCTTCAGATGTGTTCAGGACAAGACTCTTTTCGAACATGTGAAGTTTTGGGAAGATCGGACATCTTATGCCTGAGTTACAACAACTTCTATTCCCATGGCGAGACATCGAACTTTGTCACGGCGCCATGGCCACACCCTTCAATGAAACCTCAAGATGTTCACAATTTAACATCGCAAAGGCCTTTAGATTAGACTGACCAAAAAAAATTATAAAATGTCATAAAATTTCTAGGAGTAGTTTGTTAAGGCGTAAAACATGTCACTTCCTGTTGCCAGCAGGTGGCGCTATAGCGATATCTGAATATTGGCATGTAGATATATTCAGGTCAGGAGTCTTCTCAAACATGTGAAGTTTGGGGCAGATTGGACATTGTATGTCTGAGTTATAGCAACTTCCTTTCTCATGGCGAAACATCGAAATTTGTAAGGCCGCCACAGACACGCCCTTAAACGAAACCTCAAGATCTTCGCAATTTAAAATCGCAAAGGCCTTTAGATTACACTGACAAAGTTTGGTGTTGATCTGAATAAATCTCTAGGAGGAGTTCGTTAAAGTACAACCCCTGAAAATGGCAAAAACGACACAAATTTTGCAGAGAAAATTCAAAATAACTGACTTCCTGTTGGGATTCGAATTTCGTAGCAAGAGACTTTTTTGTAGGTATTGGTGTGTTACATGTGTGTACCGATTTTTGTACATGTACGTGAAACGTAGCTCGAGGCGCACTCCGTTGAAAATGTATAGGTGGCGCTATCGAGGCATTTTGCCACACCCAATGGAATATTGGCCTTCAGATGTGTTCAGGCCAGGACTCTTATCAAACATGTGAAGTTTGGGCAAGATCGGACATTTTATGCCTGAGTTACAATAACTTTTATTCCCATGGCGAGACATCGAACTTTGTGACCGTGCCATGGACACGCCCTTTAACGAAAACTCAAGATCTTCACAATTTAACATCGCCCAGGCCTTTAGAATAGAGTGACTGAAAAAAAAAGAATTATGTCATAAAATTTCTTGGGGTAGTTTGTTACAGCGTAAAATATGTCACTTCCTGTTGCCAGTAGGTGGCGCTATGACTATAACTGAATATGGGCATGTCAATCTGTTCAGGTCAGGAGTCTTATCAAACATGTGAAGTTTGTGGCAGATTGGACATTGTATGTCTGAGTTATAGCAACTTCATTTTTCATGGCGAATCATCGAAATTCGTCAGGCCGCCACGGACACGCCCTTCAACGAAAACTCAAGATCTTCGCAATTTAACATCGCAAAGGCCTTTAGATTAGGCATACCAAATTTGGTGTTGATCTGAATAAATCTCTAGGAGGAGTTCGTTAAAATACAAGGCATGCAAATGACAAAAATTATGCAAAATTTGCCCATAAAATTAAAAATAACCGACTTCCTGTTGGGTTTCGGATATTGCTCCAAGAGTCTTTTTTGTAGGTACTGATGCTTTACATATGTGTGTCAATTTTCGTGCATGTACGTGAAACACAGCTCGAGGGCTGTTGATTTTTTTACGATAGGTGGCGCTGTCGAGCCATTTTGCCACACCCTCTTCTGAAACCTATATCATCCGTAAATTTTCACCAGGTCTGACGCGTGTGCAAAGTTTCAGGACTTTTCGAGCATGTTTAGGCCCTCAAAAATGCGATTCATTTTGGAGAAGAAGAAGAAGAAGAAGAAGAAGAAGAAGAAGAAGAATAATAATAATTAAAGCTGCAAGCAGCGATGAACGGGCCCTCGCACCCGGGCTCACCGCCACCGGGTGGCTTTTGTAAAACAGCGAACGGCGAGAAATATGCGTTTAATGTGGTAAATATAAGAGGAATATGTCAAAGTCATTTATATGTGCCAATCTTCCTGCTGCCAGCTGGTGGCGCTATGACTATAACTGGATTTTGTCATGTAGATTTCTTCAGTCCAGCACTTTTATCAAGCATATGAAATTTAGTTGAGATTGAACATGGAATGTTTGAGTTAGTATAAAGCATGTTGTGTCCTATTGCCAACAGGTGGCGCTATGATTATAACTGAACATTGGCCTTTAGATATCTTCAGGCCATGACTCTTATCAAATATTTGAAGTTTGGTGCAGATTGGACATTGCATGTTTAAGTTAGTGTAAAACAAGCCATTTTCTGTTGTCAGCAGGTGGCGCTATGATTATAGTGGAATAATGACCTTCAGATGTGTTCAGGCCAAGACTCTTTTCGAACATGTGAAGTTTGGGGAAGATCAGACATCTTATGCCTGAGTTACAACAACTTCTATTCCCATGGCGAGACATCGAACTTTGTCACGGCGCCATGGCCACACCCTTTGATGAAACCATCTAGATGTTCACAATTTAACATCGCAAAGGCCTTTAGATTAGACTGACCAAAAAAAATTATAAAATGTCATAAAATTTCTAGGAGTAGTTTGTTACGACGTAAAACATGTCACTTCCTGTTGCCAGCAGGTGGCGCTATAGCGATATCTGAATATTGGCATGTAGATATATTCAGGTCAGGAGTCTTCTCAAAGATGTGAAGTTTGGGGCAGATTGGACATTGTATGTCTGAGTTATAGCAACTTCCTTTCTCATGGCGAAACACCGAAATTTGTAAGGCCGCCACAGACACGCCCTTAAACGAAACCTCAAGATCTTCGCAATTTAACATCGCAAAGGCCTTTAGATTACACTGACAAAGTTTGGTGTTGATCTGAATAAATCTCTAGGAGGAGTTCGTTAAAGTACAACCCCTGAAAATGGCAAAAACGACACAAATTTTGCAGAGAAAATTAAAAATAACCGACTTCCTGTTGGGATTCGAATTTCGTACCAAGAGACTTTTTTGTAGGTATTGGTGTGTTACATGTGTGTACCAATTTTTGTACATGTACGTGAAACGTAGCTCGAGGCGCACTCCGTTGAATATGTATAGGTGGCGCTATCGAGGCATTTTGCCACACCCAATGGAATATTGGCCTTCAGATGTGTTCAGGCCAGGACTCTTATCAAACATGTGAAGTTTGGGCAAGATTGGACATTTTATGCCTGAGTTACAATAACTTTTATTCCCATGGCGAGACATCGAACTTTGTGACGGCGCCATGGACACGCCCTTTAACGAAAACTCAAGATCTTCACAATTTAACATCGCACAGGCCTTTAGAATAGAGTGACTGAAAAAAAACAAATTATGTCATGAAATTTCTCGGGGTAGTTTGTTACAGCGTAAAATATGTCACTTCCTGTTGCCAGTAGGTGGCGCTATGACTATAACTGAATATGGGCATATCAATCTGTTCAGGTCAGGAGTCTTATCAAACATGTGAAGTTTGTGGCAGATTGGACCTTGTATGTCTGAGTTATAGCAACTTCATTTTTCATGGCGAATCATCGAAATTCGTCAGGCCGCCACAGACACGCCCTTCAACGAAAACTCAAGATCTTCGCAATTTAACATCGCAAAGGCCTTTAGATTAGGCATACCAAATTTGGTGTTGATCTGAATAAATCTCTAGGAGGAGTTCGTTAAAATACAAGGCATGCAAATGACAAAAATGATGCAAAATTTGCTCATAAAATTAAAAATAACCGACTTCCTGTTGGGTTTCGGATATTGCTCCAAGAGTCTTTTTTGTAGGTACTGATGCTTTACATATGTGTGCCAATTTTCGTGCATGTACGTGAAACACAGCGGGAGGGCTGTTGATTTTTTTACGATAGGTGGCGCTGTCGAGCCATTTTGCCACACCCTCTTCTGAAACCTATATCAGACGTAAATTTTCACCAGGTCTGACGCGTGTGCAAAGTTTCAGGACTTTTCGAGCATGTTTAGGCCCTCAAAAATGCGATTCATTTTGGAGAAGAAGAAGAAGAAGAATAATAATAATAATAATAAACAAAGCAGATACAAAAGGGTCCTCACACCATCGGTGCTCGGGCCCTAATAATAATAATAAACGAAGCAGATACAAGAGGGTCCTCACACCATCGGTGCTCGGGCCCTAATAATAATAATAAACAAAGCAGATACAAGAGGGTCCTCACACCATCGGTGCTCGGGCCCTAATAATCCTAAGGAAAACAATAGGGCTCTCGCCCTCCAGGCTTGAGCCCTAATAAGAATAACTACCTTTCCTGAATCAACTGCCAATAAAATATCATTAAAAACCTTAAGAAGGACGGATTCTGTACTATGAAGAAACCTAAAACCTGACTGGAACATATCTATACCTGCATTCATATCTAAATATGATGCAAGCTGAGACAGAACAACTTTCTCTAAAATTTTCTATAAGAAAGGTAGTTTCGATAATTACTTAAAACAGTGTAGTCCAAATTTGGTTTCTTAAGAAGTGGCTGCACTACTGCATGTTTAAAACAAGCAGGAACATTTCCATTAATTAAACTACTATTAAAAAGAGATTGAAGAGTTTTACCTAAAAGATCAAACAATTTTAACAACAGCTGAGGAGGAAGAGGATCAGACGGATGTGCAGCAGGTCTGGTGTGCCTTAATATATGCTCTAACTGAGGTTAAGAAATATGTTCAAACTACTAAATGAACTATTAGTGATGATCGTTACTGGTATCATCTGTGACCAAAATTATCAACTTTGTTTGCAAAAGTTGGACCATGGACCATAAAACCAGTCATAAGGTTCTATTTTTCTAAATTAAGAACTATATGTCATCTGAAATCTAATTAAATGCACTTTCCATTGATGTATGGTTTGTTAGGAGGACAATATTTGTCTGAGATACAACTATTTGAAAATCTGGAATCTGAGGGAGCAAAAAAATCTAAATATTGAGAAAATCACCTTTAAAGTTGTTCAAATGAAGTTCTTAGCAATGCATATTACTAATCAAAAATTAAGTTTTGATATATTTACGGTAGGAAATTTACTAAATATCTTCATGGAACATGATCTTTACTTAATATCCTAATGATTTTTGTCATAAAAGAGAAATGTATAATTGTGACCCATACAATGTATTGTTGTCTATTGCTACAAATATCTCTGTGCTACTGATGACTGCTTTTGTGCTGCAGGGACACATTTATGTATTTGGCAGATGCTTTTATCCAAAGCGCATCACATTGTATTCAAGTTATACATTTCATCAGTAAATGCATTTCCTGGGAATCGAACCAATGACCTTGCCATTGCTTGCACCCCAATCTAATATTTGAGCTACAGCAATATTTGATTAGATATTGCCTTATTTCCATATTTAAACATACAATTTCAAAAACAAAAATAATAATTGCAATTAAGGTAATCAATCACCAGTGGAAGTGTGCGGAGATCTGTTATGTTGAGTCTGTGTTGATAGTTCATCACACACTTTCATCAGACTCTGACTGTAACTCAACCATACAGTAATGAAGATCAGCACCAGACTCAGTTTAACGGCCTGTAAATGAACGAGTGAAAGTATTCAGACATGTTTACATGTGAAATGAGCAGTTTTCCAGACCATGTGATGTTCAGACCTCCGGCGTGGAGTAAATCCCTGGACCCTGGCGATGGAGGGATGTAAGCGGGGATAAAGCGGCTGGCACCGGGATCAAAACGAGATGCTCTACTTTGCCTCGGCTTGTAAAACTCTCAGGCATAAAGAGCGTGAAGCTGCTTGAGAAGCGTGAGTTTGCTGAAGTGATACGAGCCGCTCAAATCCCTCCAACCACAACAAAGCGAGACCCTGTGAGCCTGTGAGAACGTGTTTCTGAGCTCTCAGTCGTGTTTCAGAAAGCAGATCATCTGTGACGGGCAGCAGAGTTTGTTGGGAGTTTTCTGCTGAAGGTCGTGACCTTGTCTCCTGAAGGAAGCTCGCTCCGAGTCCGCCGTGTTTTAACCCAGAATGCATAATCTCTGCTGCAAGAAACCAAATGTTTTATCAGTCTGTCCCAGCTAACAGGGAACATTTTAAAATTTATATAACTGTTAAATAACATTCTTTAAGTAGTGTTTATGGAACACACTTATAACTGAAATTTAACATTCTCAAAGATGAAAGAAAATATGCTAAGATCATTTTCTGAACATCCTTTTGATGTTGTTTGTACTTTATAGCCTTCTAATCACAACAAGAAAACTGAACATTTAAATTTTCTCAGAATATGAAAAATAACTGTTCAAATAATGTTATATCTGGAGTGAAAATAAAGTTAGTAGAATGTTGTAAGAAACATTTTTGTAACCTTTACATAACGTTATAATCACAACAAGAAAACTGAACATTTTAATATTCTTACAATATTCAAAATAAATGTTCAAATAATGTTATATATTGGGTGAAAATAAAGTTAAGAGAATAATTAATAAACACTTTTGTAACCTTAAAATAACTTTATAATCACAAAAAGTAAGCTGGACATTGTAATGTACTGAGAATATTAAAATAAATTTTCTAATTACGTTATATTTTGGGTGAAAATAAAGTAAGTAAGAAACATTTTTGTAACATTTAAATAACATTTTTATCACAACAAAAAATCTGGGCATTTTAAAATAATGTTCTCACAATGTTCTTATAACCTAAGTTTGTTAAACCCCTTTATTTTTATTTTATTTAATTTTTTTGAAGTTGCCCTGAGATTTCAAGCTTATATTTTGATAATTTATCAACACATTCACAAGTTCATGCTTCTCTTATTTCAGTTAATGGTCACATGAAATGCAGATAAACAAATAAATACGTATTGTTTCTGTTTTAGAATCATGTTAAATGCACCGTGGTTTAAGAAGCTGAGATTGTCTGGTGTGTGAGGCTCAGACTGATCAGATCGTGTTTGTCTCAGAGATCCGCAGGGATCAGGTGCTCAGGAGGAAGGCCTCGCTCCTCTTAAGAGCTCATTTCAGCCCGAGCTGAAGGTCAGATGGATTTTCTGTCTCCGAGGAAATGATTTCCAGTGCGGCGGCGTTGAATCCTGTTAACAGCAGCACTTCAGAATGAGTGATTCCCTGAATGAACATGAGAGGACGCGGCCTAATGACTGCATGCTTGATTACTGAGCTTAATTAACACATTTACAGGATCAGTTATATTACTGATCCAATTTAAAAGCATTAATGCTCTCATCGAATATAGACGTGTATATATGTGACCCTGGAGCACAAAACCAGTCATAAGGGTCCATTTTGTGAAATTGAGATTTATACATCATCTGAAAGCTGAATAAATAATCTCTCCATTGATGTGTGGTTTGTTAGGAGGACAATATTTGTCTGAGATACAACTATTTGAAAATCTGGAATCTGAGGGAGCAAAAAAATCTAAATATTGAGAAAATCATCTTTAAAGTTGTTCAAATGAAGTTCTTAGCAATGCATATTACTAATCAAAAATTAAGTTTTGATATATTTATGGTAGGAAATTTACTAAATATCTTCATGGAACATGATCTTTACTTAATATCCTAATGATTTTCGTCATAAAAGAGAAATGTATAATTGTGACTCATACAATGTATTGTTGTCTATTGCTACAAATATACCTGTGCTACTGATGACTGCTTCTGTGCTGCAGGGACACATGTGTATATATGTTTATATAATGCTCAGCATTTGATTTCAGTGAAAGTCTCACCTCATTGACATAAAGGTCAGAGGTCAGACGCTCATTTATGACACTGAGGATCCCTGGAGAGGTCAGTGGGAGGAAGTGATGTCACAGCTGATGTGTGTGTGTGTGTGTGTGTGTGTGTGTGTGTTCTCATGTATGTAGGTTAGTGAAGCTAAAAAAAGAGCAGCAACAGCTTCATCCATAATGAATGAGCTCCTCCCCCTCCATCCCAGGTGTCCTACAGCTGTGACACGATTTGCATACAGCCCCGCCCACTTTCATAATCATGCTGACAATGCAGGGAGGTAAATACACACACACACACACACACACACACACACACTGGTTCCCTCACCTTGAGAAGATCTTCATCCAGTTAAGGCAGTGTCAGTGAATAACAATCATGAGTGTGATCAGATGAGATGTGTGTGTGTGTGTGTCTGTCTGTGTGTGTCTGTCTGTGTGTGTGAGAGAGAGAGTGTGTGTGTGTGTGTGTGTGTGTGTGTGTGTGTGTGTGTGTGTGTGTGAGAGAGAGAGAGAGAGAGAGAGAGAGAGAGAGAGTGTGTGTGTGTGTGTGTGTGTGTGTGTGTGAGAGAGAGAGAGAGAGAGAGTGTGTGTGTGTGTGTGTGTGTGTGTGTGTGTGTGTGTGTGTGTGTGTGTGTGAGAGAGAGAGAGAGAGAGAGAGAGAGTGTGAGAGAGTGTGTGTGTGTGTGTGTGTGTGTGTGTGTGTGTGTGTGTGTGTGTGTGTGTGTGAGAGAGAGAGAGAGAGAGAGAGAGAGAGAGAGAGAGAGAGTGTGTGTGTGTGTGTGTGTGTGTGTGTGTGAGAGAGAGAGAGAGAGAGTGTGTGTGTGTGTCTGTGAGTGTGTGTGTGTGTGTGTGTGTGTGTGTGTGTGTGTGTGTGTGTGTGTGTGTGAGCGGCTGAAGGGTCATTGTGAAGCTCCTCAGTGATCTCAGTGTTCAGATGAAGACGTCTCCAGTGTCTTGGAGCGAACGGCTCGTCCTCCATTCTTCACAAACACTGGCTCTTTCTGTTTGGCTCTCCACTCAGTTCTTTCTCTTTTCTCGTTTGGTTTACGCTGCTCTTGCCCTCGAGTCGCATCTGCAGAGAGCATCAAGAGGCGCATTCACATGAACCCGGCGTGTGCGCGCCTGCTATTGTTTTAGCAAGTTTATGACCTCAAAGTGCTTGCAGACGAGATTGTAGCATCGGATAACAGACTGACATGAAGATTTCCACAGACCTGATCCGTCAGCACTGAACGTGCATCAGCAAGGCATTAGAGGGGTCATGACATGAGAAATCACATTTGCATTGATCTTTTGTCATCTAAGAGGTCTTTGCACCATTAAAACATCCTGCAGGTTTAATAAGTCCACGCTGGAGTCTGTCTCAGGACAAATGCAGTGAATACTGTACGAATAAAAACACTAAAAAAATTACACAAACAGTGAATAACTGTACAAGGCAAATTACGGTAGGCCTATATGTGTATACAAAGCATAAATGTTAATTTAGCTTTCAAAATGAGCACTTTGTCCTTTGTAATACATATGTTGAGGATTTCGTGCTTTCAATGTTTTTTCAAGTTCATCTGATGTTCGCTACTGTAATGTATATATGAACCTAACTTTTTAATAAGCAGGTTTGCACGCTTAAGACTTGCATTGTACAAATGTACTTCAGATATAAAATCACTGATTTGTTAGGTGATGTTTTTTCATTAAAAGTGTATTTCTCAGGCTGGACCAGCCAATTACAATTATGACCGCGCATGCGCATCGCTGCTCTAGCCTCAGGTTTCTATGGGAACCGGAGCTCCTAACGGCTGCTGCAGTGATGCAATGACTTTCCTGATCAGTGATTGGCTCTTTCATTTAGAAGGAGGGGCTATTCCGTCAGATTGGGCATTGCAGTTTCTCCCATTCATAAGTATAGAATTGAACCAAATCTGTATTTCTATAGTCTTTGCTGCTACTCTGTCAGATTTTGCAAGCTCCCATTAAAACAGTTGGTAGCATAATTCAACAATGAAAAATGCTACCTATCAGATTTTGCTTCCAGCATGATATTAATGTGGTGTGAGGCTTTATTAACGTGTACATCTACCCCAACCCTAAACCTACCCGTACAGTATTATAAACACAGTGTTGGTAGCAGCATTTTTGTTAGAACACCTGGCTGCGAGGAAAGCATCGCGAGTTCTCCAGCAGAGGATCCTCCCTCATATCTCAGCACAGCCAAGAACTCTAAAATTAGGGCAGAATTCATGAATTCTTTGAAGCTGAGTGAAGCGTTTCACACACACACACACACACACACACACACACACACACACACACACACACCCTACAGCAGCCATAATTACACACCCGCTAATCCTGTTTCCCAAATCCAGGTGCCAATGGATCCATGCGGAAAATCCCACGGCCGCACATTTTCTCCATCTGTCTCTCGGATCCGGTTTCACACAAAGATCTGTGTTTGTCTTCATCTCCATTCTGTCTTCATTTGCTAAAAATCTCTCTCACAGTGACCTCAAGCTCCGGGACAGAAACTAGCAGCATGCTCTGGATCGACATGAGGGGGAATAAATAATGACTCAGTGCTGATTTTTGGGTGATTTATTGCTTTAATCCGTTTAGTGCTCGTCTGTTCATGTGTTCATGTATTTGAGGAACCGTGTTTCCTCCGGAGGTTCACTGCGATTCATCCAAACATGATGAGACACTCCACTGATATAATGACACAGATCGGTTATTAATTAGTCTTTTTTTGTCTTGTTTTCCAGTTAAAGATATCAAAAAAGCTGAGATAAATGCTCCATGAGATATCAAGGCTTGTTTTCAGAGAACCTGTGATTTCATTCACCGGAAAAGAGCAATTATTGAGAAAAGTTAAAAAAAACGTATTTATTTATGAGTTTTCTCAACTATTGATTCTAAATAATCATCTTTAGTAATTCCTCTTTGTGTTCAGTCACTAAATGCCTCGTTCAACCGATATTTATTAAGGACCCTGCAGATTTCTTGTTCATTAAGTCACACAATAAATGTAGTTTATCAAACACTTCACGCGTGAACCGTGTGATCTTTGTTTCTTCGTTTCGTACACAGATCTCAAAACTAAACACACCAATGTCAAGAACTGACACAATCCATTAACACGTTGAGGTGTTTATTTTTATTTTGGTTTCAGAAAATAAACTCTTCAACTCTTTCTTGTTTTTGTTACATGTTCTCTGTGCTTGTCTTGGACTTTCATGTCACTTCCTGTCTCCCGTGGTGTTTGTAGTCCGTTTGTTCACTGGTTTCCCTTGATTAGTCTCCCCAGGTGTGTCTTGTTATTTTCTTAGGCTTGTTAGCCCCGTGTGTGTACATACAGTAGCCCTAGTGTTTCTACAGTTCTTTGTGAGTTGTTGAATGTAGTGGTTCTTGGCTTATTGTTTGTTTTAGTTTTTCCATGAAATATTTCGGCAATATCTGCCTGTTTTCTCCAGTTTTTCACTGGCATGTCTCTTTAATAGTGCATCTTTGAGCCTATATTTATTATAAGTAAAACACTGAAGTAGTGTTAAAATCAGACACTCTATAAGTCCTTTACTCAAGTTGTTTTGAAAATGTTGACCTGTATTGCAGTAATTTTCACTGTAAGCTATCTGTATTTTTCTCAAGTAGGGACTCTTTACATCTCTGTCAGAAGGTTCCTTAAACTGGAAAGTATGTAGTTGGTTTTTACAGCGTGTGTGTGAGGTTTCATCGATTGTATCTTGAGTGTTTTAAGTGTCTTACTGCACAAGTATAAAAAGTGAAAATATTTGCTAGTACAATAAGACAAAACAATCTGTGAAAACAAAGCTGTTCCTCGAGGAAATGCATGAAGTATGTCAATCTGCAAGAGTGACAAATAAAGACACACACACACCAAACCCATCAAAAAGACAAGAAAATATATAGAGAGAGAGAGTATATGATAGCACCCGATGTGTTAATGCACTCGATTACTAGTTGAGTTTACTGTAAGAATGTGTTTCTGTGTGTTTGAGAGCACATCTGCATCACGAGATGAAGCTCTGTGTTGTGTCCAGACGGCCTGTGATCGGCCCGTTCCTCCAGAACTCTGTGTTCTGTGTTTCTCTGCTGGAGTCTCGCAGCTCCGAGCGTCTCGCCATCTGTTCAGAGATCTGTGCGTCACACGTTTCCCTGCGGCGGACAGAACCAGCGCACCTCGAGACAAGACACAGAAGCATCTACTGACCGACGAGTCTTCACCAGCAGCAGACTCAGATTCTCCTGAAAACAGGGCTTCTGTGGAGGCTCCGTTCACCCGTACACACATAAAGGCTTTCAAAGGTCTTAATTCAGAGCACAAGGTCTTAAATTCATAAAGACGTGGCATGCACTGCAAAAAATGAATATCTTGGTCTGTGTTTTTGTGTTGCTTTCCAGTACAAATATCTAACCATCCTTAAACCAAGACACATTTACTGCAGATGCTTGTACTTGTGTA
Source organism: allo-octoploid hybrid of Carassius auratus x Cyprinus carpio (assembly GCA_024542945.1). Classification (NCBI taxonomy): domain Eukaryota; kingdom Metazoa; phylum Chordata; class Actinopteri; order Cypriniformes; species allo-octoploid hybrid of Carassius auratus x Cyprinus carpio. Next base: position 47,107 of record JANHFF010001659.1, on the reverse strand, counting down.
TGGATCGACTGGTTCTCGCCGTGAATGCATTAAGAAGAAATAAACAAACTGCAGATGCAAAATGAAGACAAGAGGTCTTGTTTTCTGAGAAATTGATCAAAATGAAGTGAGTTTATGTTTTAAACAAGAAACAAATATCTACCAATGAAGTATTTTGAATTGTTCATTTTTATTACATTTACATTTAGTCATTTAGCAGATGCTTTTATCAACAGAAGCAATCAGAATCAACAAAAGAGTGATGATACACAAGTGCTATAACAAGTTATTGGTATATTTTAGTATTTGGGAGCAGAGCAAAACATCAGTTGAACTATTTTAATTTTATTTTTTTTATAAAATGAATTATAAAGTAATTTGTTGTTATATTTTCTTTGAGCTTTGAAGTGTACACTCAGAAACCATATTGACGTATTGTTTTATATTTAATTTATTCCTTACATTTTCTTGACCTGGTCTTACAAAGTCTTACGTTTATCTTCATAAAACCTGCAGAAACCCTGAGAAGGCAACGAAGTCATGAATCCAGACGCTTCAGAGCGAAAGCATCTTTACTGAAACCTCATCAGACGTGTGACGGAGCTTCGGTTCATTAACACTTCACCTTCCAGCACTCCAGAGCGTCAGTCTGAAATACACACATCCAGAAACAGCCACAGACGTCAGCGGAGGAATCATGGGATAGCAGACAGAGCCGTGTCAGCTGAGTCTGAATCATCTCCATCTGTAAGACACACACAGAGCCGTGAGCGTCTGAACGCACTGAAGATCAGGGATCAGAGGGACTCGGTCTGACCTGATTGTAGAAGTCCAGCAGATCCTGATGACTGAACTCCACAAACACGTCCTGCAGACGCTGAAACAGAAACGCCCATCACAGCACCTCATCAATTATTAGCACACGTCTGTCCTAAGTGCACAAGTGAAAGTTTCATGATCATATCCATATTATATCAACAACACACTCTGAAATACAACTCTTGAGCAGCAGATCAGCGCTCGCTCTCAGACGAATCCACACGGAAAAATAAAGAAGAAACCGATCTTCTGCAGAGTCTCCGTACAAGAAATATTATCGATCTGACACTGAATTGAATGTGTTTTGATAATTGTTTCACATTACAACATTTGACACTTTAACTGAACTAAATCTGAATCTAAATTATGACACTTTCTCCCGGTTTCACAGACGAGGCTAAAGCCTAAAGTGTAAGTCTGAGCTGTTTTAACTGAAGAAACTTGCACTGATCTTATATATATATCAGTGTCTTTGTTTTGTTTCAAGATGCACAACAGTACTGTTTTATTCTAAGGCATGCTGATAAAATTACTTAAATGTCCTGATTGAAGTACGGCCTAATCCTGGCTCAGTCTAAGCCCTGTCTGTGAAACCAGGCTATAGTCTTGTGTGGAGTTCAGAATCAAATTTAGAATTTCAAATCAAGAATTTAAATAGTTTTAGTTAAATTTCGCAATGCTCACTCTATAACTGAATTGCACTAATCTGAATAATGACTCTATTGTGTTTTGTAGAGCTGCTTACAGCTGAAACTGAATTTTAATTTAGGTTGAAGAATTTAACGTTTTATAATTAAATAACTTTATATGAAGTTATTGAACTGAATTGATCTGAATGGCACTTGTCTTCTGTAGAGCTGCTTTCCAGCTGAATTATGACATCATGAGAGTTGCTTTATAGTTAAGAATCGAATTCTGAATTAAGAATTGAAGAATTTAATTTGTTTTATAATTGATTAATTTTGTAACATTAACTGTTAATGAACTTAAAGAGATACTCCACCCCAAAATGAAAATCTTGTCATTAATCACTTACCCGCATGTCGTCTAAACCTGTAGAAGCTTCGTTCGTCTTCGGAACACAATTTAGGATATTTTGGATGAAAACAGTGAGGCTTGTGACTGTCCCATAGACTGCCAAATAAATGACAGTGTCAAGGTCCGTCAGAATACTCCATCTGCTCTTCTGTATCATCCACGCCACAAGGATGTGCTGTTTCTACATGTATTTAGCTTTGATTTGCTTCATATAACCCAGAATGCACGTCTGATGGCAGATGGAGTATTCTGAAGATGCTTTCATACCTTT